>ML675611.1:37039658-37122623 GCA_007922155.1 Mesoclemmys tuberculata
ATTGCTCTTTGGTGGATGGCAGAAAGGTGTTGGATTTCTCAACACCTCTTGGAATCAATTATGTAGAAACATAAAGAAATCAAGATATGTCATGTTGAGAAAATAAAAGCATAGAAAAGACCAGGAAATGCCACTTTGTTTCCAGAAAGCTAGTTTCAGCACACTTTCAAGACCAAAATTGAAGTGATCACATACATTTGCCCAGTCACCATGACATATAAAAGCTTAACAAGTTGTAAGCGTTCACCAGTACCTTGCATAAAAGTGTGTGTCATGTGGCGGAGAGTGGAGCAGGGACTGTGAATATTACAGCATCCATTTTGGCACTCAATCCTAACTTTCAACAGTACAGGCTTACATCAGTAAATACTCTGTAAAGTCAGGTGCTGCATTTTAGCAGGCATAGGTCTGGTCTGCAAATAGAATGATTCCAATCCTCTTATCAAGGAGGCAAGGCTAGAGACCTAGCATCCTGGAACAGAACGACAACATTGAAAATTAAGCTTAACCTCAACACAGAGAACTACAAGATATCGACACTATTTAAGCATTTGCGAGGCACTCAGATATCACAGCCGTGAGCTTGATAACAGGCAGGCCTGTCCCCTGTCCTCCTGCTGGTTGAATTCCCAGAATTATTCAGTAACAGATGATAGGATAGCCCTTATTCAGGAACAGATATTTTCAAAACCAGTGCGTGGGGTGGAGTAGCTACAAACAATTATGAGTAAGTTAATACATTGTTAACCCTTTGGCACCTACAAACTTTTATACAGGCTGTAATTCCTATCAGATCTAATACGCGGAGTTGCTCAGTACTTAAGTTAGGAGAACTCCATGAAGAATTCAAGTGATGCAGGACGTGGCACTATTGAATCAATAAATGGAACTCCTTCCTCTCATCAATACTGACTCAACACCCTAGCGTGGTGCTATGGTCACTATGCTATTGGTGACGCTGGCTTTTGAATGAAGCATTAAACTAAGGCTTTGACCACTTGTAGTTATTTACAACTCTTGCCCATGTCTTCATCCCACATCTGGATTGCCACATCTTTCCCCTCTATTGCTCACCCTTTAAATTAATATAAAATATAGGTGCTAAAATCATCTTCCTTGTTCAATGTTTTGACTACATCAGCCTCCTCTTTGAATCTTTCCACTGGCTTCCCCTTTTCCATCACATCAAATTAAAGCTTCTCTCCTTGACTTCAGTGTCCTTTGTTCCTGAATACTTACTTGTTCAAGGCCATCTGCCCCCTTCACTCCTTCAATGATGCCAGCTTTGTACGGTAATTTATTCATGTATCCCACAAACTTCTCTGTGGTTTCCTTCATAGTGTGCCTTGTGCAGAGAACATCCTCCATAAAATGATACAAAAGCCACTACCCTCTCCTCCACCTACCTCTGCTGCGATGCCTACAAAAATCAGCCAGCTAATTATGGCTAGGTGAAGTGGCAGTAGGGAGCAATGATACAGATTGTGAACTCTATATGGAAAAGAGGCTATCTTTACATAATGTGTGTACTGCACCTAGCACAATGGTCCCTGATCCTTAATTGCAGCCCCTTGGTGCTACCAAACCATAAATAGTAATTAACAACAAATATATGTTAATTCATAAAAATTAAAACAAAATCTTTCCAGTGTTCTGAAACCATCATTTGTATATGTCACTAACCACATGATTTTATGGCTGCCACCTTCACCCCCCATTTCCCTTTCCTCCTGTTCTTTATTACACACACTTGTGTCTTGTTCCACATTCCAAGGTAAGCACTTCAGAACAGGGATTGTGCCATGAAGGGTTGCGTTTATATAGCACAGACCCAGTAGGATCGTAATCTTAACAGAAGCCTTCTGCTGCTACTACTGTACAAATATAATAATCTAAAGAGTCTGATCTGCACTGAGACAAATATCAGTGATGTTAAAATTCATACTTCATAAACATTTTTTCTATTGTACTTGAATGCAGCCCTGAATGAATCCAACCTTTTTTATCTGATCAGAGAAATAGGTCTGGATCTTGGTATGCAATGCACAATCCACAACCCACTTGTTTCTCAGTAAAAGAAATACAAATGGTCCAGGGACTGAAAGGACTGATTGATGAGGAAAGATTACAGGAGCTAAATATAGCTTATCTAAAAGATGGCTGAGGAGGGGTCTTAAAAAGAGTCTGCATGTGTCTGAAAGGCGCACATGCAAAAAAGGGAAAGAAATTTCAAAGTTGTACCAACTGGAATAATTAGCAATAAGGAGATAAGAGTGTGCAAAGGAAAATGTAGGATGAATATCTGAAAAAAAGGACAATCTCTGTGAGAGCATGAAGCATCCTCAACGGAAGTGTTGCAAGCCCCACCACTTCACCATTTCATGGGGATTCATGTAGGGAGGATTGACCCTGCTTTGGTGAATGGATGGAGCATATGTCCTAACAGATCTCTTCCAACTCTAATTGCTATGGTTCTGAACCAGAGATTCCCAAGGCCAACCTTTTCATTTCAAAGCTCTCAGGGGTCTCAACGTCGCCATGCATTCATTCGATTCAACGCAACATGCATTCAGCGCAGCAGGTACAAGGAGAGATGTCAAAAGCATCTGTTAAAGAAGTGCCTACAAGTGTTGATAGGCCTGGAAATCCCAGACCCCATTCTGCTTTCACTTCTAGTGATTAATATAGCTTGCTTTGTCTATATAAGTTTTTATACAGCCCCTGCCACCACGGTACTCTAGCACAGATCATGTGTACTTTGAGTTCTTTTCAAAATATAGTTCAAAGAATATAAGCACCAATTTTGTTTCTTTTTTCCAAATCTCTGGTACCCTTTGCTTGGGGACTTCTGTTTGATTTTGTTTTTGGGTTTTTCTCCTGTTCGTCTCTGTTAGAGACATCACCATGACGACTAAAAGACCACCTGAGATGATAACGAACACTCAAAGTTTTCCTTCAGAGCAATCTCCAGCTGTTGCAAACTTTCCCCATTTATCTCCTCACAGCCTCAATTAGAGCAATTGCATCTTGGAACTAATTTCCTCCTCCCTCCTACTGAATAGTCTTTGGTCCACCTGTCGATCTGCATCCTTGCTTCATTACTTGCTGACAGCTCGCAATGCAGTTTTGCTCCCATATCAAATTACTTCTAATGATTGTCTTCCGTAACATTATCTCCTCAGCTCTTCAGCGTACAGACACACACTCCAGTATTCTGGAAAGGGAATAGGAGTGACTGACAAAGAGGCAGTGAAGTCCAGTGCATCAGGCACAAGACCAGCCGTCAGGAGCCCTAGGTTCTATTCCAGACCAGTCACTGACTCATCATGGGGCCTTGGGCAAGGCTCTGTGCCTCAGTTTCCCTATCTGCAAAAAGCATTTTGAGATCTATCGATGGAAAATGGAACATAATTGCTAATGATTTAGAGAATAGGTTTTTGGCAGAGGTCAGGTTTTGACCATTTGTACTGAGCCTAGCAAACATCTGTGTGCAGTAAAATAATAATCAATCATGAGAAATTGTATGGTTGATTTATTTTTCTTACAATTATATCCACTATGTGATTAGTTTGATTTTAGTGCTGCTGCCTTTATGAGAGCACTTCCTTGATTTGATTCCTGTGCCCATCACCTCTTTATGGCCCAGTGAGCTGAAACGTAAAAGGTTAAAGATGACCCACTGGAAGATAGCCATCTATTCCATGCCCAGAGTCAGAGAGAGCCTCACTGCGTTTGGCACATATTCTGAAGAACTTTAAGCATGCTACGTGTACCTGCTTGTCTAAGTCAGAGACGATGTCAGAGGCTAGAGAGAGGTCACATTCCATGACTTTTTGAAGACCAGCAAAGGCAATTACAACCCATATTTTTCAGGCAGGTGGATCCTGTTGCATCTTATTATTGGAATATTTTTAATGCAGTTGCCACTGTGTGGTTCTGTGTTATTCCCCACGCACCAGTCTAAAACAAATGGGCTTTGAGTTTGGTTTTTTTAAGTGTCTCCTTTGTTAGATGCTGCTGCCGCTGCCACCACTGCCAGAAAGGATTTATAATTAGCTCTGAAAACACAAGTCTTGAACAGTATGCTGAAATGGCAAAATACATTGAGACTATTGGTAAATATAGCAGATATCACTGCTGCTAAAGTTACAGAGCACGGAAGGTCGAGCTGCTGAGATTTTACAAAGTCTCTTCTCTCTTTTTGTTTTTTAACACATATAGAATAGGTGAAAGATTCTGGGTTGACACTGCCCTAGATAACGAAGTCCATACAATAGGTGCATGACTGGTATAGACTTTACCGAGACTCCCTTCTCTGCCAAGTCTGAGCCATGGCCTGGGCTTCTAGAGAAGAAAAGTGAGTTCAGCATCTTGATCCTTTCACTCCTTGGCCTCTCAGCTGAGACTGACCACTGGGTGGACAGTTAGGGTCAGTTGTGATGGTGGCTTTTGTCAAGTGCACCCCAGATCATTTGAAATGGAACTGAGATGCACCAACTTATTTCTTCCCTTCCGCTCTGCAGAGGTGCAATGTAAAGCCTGCAAAGGCTAATGGAGCCTCAGGGCATTAATAGCAGCTCTTCAGTCTGGGGATTTCAGAAGAAATCCTCTCTTCCCCTGCTTCATACCATAAGAGATCCAGTACAGAGCTGTGTGCCAATGGACAACTCTCATCCATTAAGAACGTTATTTTATATTTATTTTTTACACTGGTAAGATAGTAAAACATTTTGCCCCAGTAAGGAGCTCCTTATTTCTGGTTGCTATGTGCTCAGCTAATCCTTCCATAAAACAGATTCCTGCATAATTTTTGCCTATTTGGTGATCCAGGAAGGTGTAGATTTCAGGGGCCTGGTAAGCATTGACAAGTGTAAAGGATTACTGTAGACTGACTGGATAAGCCATTCGTCAGTCAGAGTTATGGCTGGGGAAACCACAAGCCTTGTACTAATATCCTTGGAGAAAAAGACTCACATTAACATGCCTTTCATCCGAGTCAGTAACATATTGCTTGAAATAAAAGGGAAAAGGAATTTATTATTCTTTTCAAACCCACATTGGGATGCAAAGAAATAGCCTAAAACTATTGGTTAAAGAGCAATTAAAACGTCATAAAAGACTGTGGAAATGATATTTGGGAAGAATAGAATCTCACTTTATAATCTGCACAAAAACCTGGCCATCTCTTTCGATCACTCACAACACAATTTAATGGGAGAGCACTGCAGTGCAGTCTCACAACACAACATTTCATTATTTTCATAAAATGTACCCCCAAAAAATATACTAGGGCTACAGTGAAAAATTGGCAAAAATAGCTAAACCACAAAGGACAAAAAGTCCAACTGTGGCTGCAGGATCAGTGCCCTTATTGTTAAATTTGCATGTCAGTCATTAGCTTCAGCTCTCCCAGTCACTACAGTGAATTCACAATGTTCAGCCGTACTATCTTTTCTCTCCTTCCATTTTTGGTTACTTAAGGAGATTTGCGTGACCCACTCTTTGTAATTTTATCTGCTCCTGCTGATTTCCCACCAGAAATCATAATATCGCTGTGCACTTTAATATAATTTTTCTTCCCTATCTTTCAAAGTGCTATAGAAAAATGAGTAAGTACTATCCCTATTTGACAGATAGGAAAAGTGAAGCTCAGAGTGGCCTGATTTTCTGAAGACCTGGACATCTGCAGTTTCAGACCTGGACACCCGCTGATTTCATTAGGAGCTGCAAGTGCTCAGCACCTCTGAAAATCTGGACTTAATGATTTTCCCAATGTCACACAGAGAGTCAGTTACCGTGCTGGGCAAAGAACCCAGGATTCTAGACTCTCAGCACTGTACTGAAAGGCACTACACCACCGCTGCTCCTCCTCCTTGTTACATCACAGCCATTTCCACAGGGGCCAATTCTGATGTCACCAAGAGTTAAGGCTTCAGATAGGAAACAAGCAGCAGCAAATGATGAACTCTTAGGAAGCCGCAATCCTGCCTTCATGCAAATGTCCCTAGTAATAAAGAACAAGGTAAGAGAAATACCAAAATATATATGACATAGAAGCATAATTGTCCCTTCATAAACCTTAGTTTTTCTTCAAAACATGTTTTAATGAGGCCTCTGTGGCTCTTTATCCTCTCACAAAGGCAGTTATATATTATTGGGAGGGAAAGATGCCTCCTGACCTGGCAACGACCACAGAAATGTGAGTGCAGCAGATACAGCAGCTTGATGTTTATGGGATCTGTCTTTGTTTAGTACAGTGTACCAGTATGCTGAATTTTTTAAAGCATTCAAAATTAATAAAAGAAGAAGAAGAAAACAAGGAAAGATATTTGACCTTTAAGAGCCAGTGGGTACTACCTTGTTTGCAGTAACTGCAACAAGGACCCCACCTCCTTCTCTCTGCTATTTAGAGTGGGGGACCTGAGGCAATATTCCACTGGGGCATTGCAGTTTATCACACAAATCCATGTTAAGTTACGCTGCAAATGTAATCTTTGTGTAAGTATTAGTAGCGGCACCAAACTACATGATAATCACAAAATCACAGTCCAAATACGCTGCTTGAGAAGAGAGAGGGTGCATTAAAAAAATGCACTGGACTGGAAATTACACTGCTGAGCCCTGCAGCAGAAAGGCCTTCTAACACCTAATTAGATTTTGCTGAATGGAGAATTATTTTAATGGAAGTTTTCCTTTCAGTTCCTAGTGCTGGCAGCTTTATCCAGAAAACAATAAGGGTGGTTTCCATTCATGCCCAAGCAGAAAAAATATTTAAATATAAGCCAAATGTGTACGTGGATAAATGTATACACAATAGATAAAATTCATCAACCCATAACATTTTTAAGCCCCCAAATTCCCAGGGTGGCACAGGAGGGGTTTGAACTCCTGTCCCCTGGGCTGTATCTTGAGTCCAGAACTGGAAGTTTTCCAAAAAATTCAAAGAAAATGGAGTCCTACTAGTGCCCAAGAAGAGGTTGGTTCCAGTTCCCATCAGTTGAGTCTTACCATAACAGACACTGGGCTACCTTCCCAGATAGTGGCTGTGGAATGACTCAGGGGACCACGGGGAAAAGTTTTCAGAACTGAAAACAAGGTGGGGTACCCTGAGTAAGCATAGTTCCCACATGGAAGATTTAGCAATTTTTTCCCCTTTTTTGTTTAAGTTGGAGCTTGTGAGACCTCTAAGGTAGGACAAGCCAGCCTTGCCTAGATGCTTGGTTTAGACAGAAGGTTACTTGTAAATCTCCTGTAGACAAATGCATAGGAGATCTTCATATATATCAGCAACATCTACAACTTTCACCTTCATCTCAACCTTAATTCAAGTGCAGCTTGTGTTTGTGAAGAAACCGAGGTTCACATGAATGTTGCCTGTGCCCAAGATATCCAGCCTGGATATGACCTGCTTTGCTCCAGTTGTATGTCTGTGAGCCAGTGCATTTTAAGCTCAATCTACATTCTCTGGGACAGGTTGCATGGAGCAAATCACTAGTTCCCAGTACGGCTGCTAGTCTCACTTCCGATTCTGATGCATGCGCCCCATGTGAATCTCTGTGGTCCTGTTCAACTTGCCTATGGATTCACAATGAGATTCACCCATGGTAAAACTGGATGTATTCAGATACAAACTTCAGAGCCTGTAAACCTATGCGAACCAATTCAGCTACTGAGAAGGGGGCAAAATCCAAACCAAACAAAAAAGCCCACTTATTTTAAAGCAAATTAGAAAAGATCCTCAAATGTGTAATGCTTATCATATTTGTATTAAATTTTTGAACCAGAAATCTGAGATCAAATATGAATGTCAGCCTTGGAAGAGACTTCCGCCTGAGACATGTAAATAGCCCCACCTCCTCCATTTTCTGAACACTTCCAATGGGACATCATTCAGGCTGTTAGAGTGGTAAATTTCAGTGTACAAGATGATAAATATCCAGTAAGTACAGCTCATCTATATATGTGCCTAATAATTTTAAGGGGATCTTAGGTGTACATGCAGGTGAGATTTAAGCTCAGAAGATGTCCATTGAAGAGGGGAAAGGCCTACAAGAAAAGGATTTATCCTGTTCAATGGAAATAATTTGTAACAATGAAACTCCCTCTAGTCTTTCCTCAGCTTTTCAGACACGTGATTAGAATAATCAAATGTGCACTGAAAGGCTTTTAATCTGCCAAGACCTGAACTCAGGATTCTTTGTTTCTCCTGCAGTGCTGGACCCCTGAGTAACCTCTAAGACAGAAAAGGGAGCTGCATTCAATATGCTGATGTAGGGGTTAGTGATACCATCTGCTGCTGGGGAAACCTAGAACCTCAAGCTCAGGTCATTAGCAGCTTAATAAAAGAGAAACCTATATTCAATATCTAAATTTACTTTAAAAAAAATTAAGGGACCTTAGAGGTGTTTAACCACAGAACAGGGAAAAGAAAGGCAGTACCAGCTTCTCACATCCCTGTGCTTCAAGCTAGACCCAGACAGACTCTACCACTGGGAGTGAGAAGGAAGTTCTTTCTCCATAACTCATCCAATCCTTGGCCTATCTGCTGTGACTGTCAACAAAAGGGCCTGTTGTGGGGGAGATTTTGTGATGTGAAAGAATCCACTAGGGACCAGACTGCAAGCTGTCACCAATTCCTTTCATACAGGCCAATTACAAATGTAATAACAGCTGAGCCTTGACTATCTGCACTTTGCTACATCACAAACTTCAACCTAAGCACCCAGAAAAGCAGTGTTCTCTCCTTATCTCTCAATGCAGATGACACATTCAGGTCTGAACAGACTAAGATTTTGTTATTTTGGGAAACGGTGCCATGTTGAATTTACCAGCATACTTATCGTAAGTAGTTAAAACTGAACTACAATTGACCCAATAAACAAAGTATACACTGCGAGTCAGCATCCTCGGTTGGCCTTCCCCTCCTCTCCTTCCTGCCCCCTCCCCCACTGCTACTGGGGCCCAAACCTGCTGGCACTCAACTCCACAACAAAATTCCCATAGACTTCAATGGTGCAGAAACTGACCCTTGCTTTTTCAAAATTCAGTCTTTCTTTATGAAACTCCCCATCACAGTGTGAATTAATGAGAGAAGCTTTTCAGTACACAACAGGACCTGATTTTCCTCTTCCTAACATCATTGTACATAGTATCACTTTATTGGCTTCAGCGCAGTGGTTTTGGGCTTTGGAACAAGTTTTTAATAAAACTGAATTAAATTTATGGTCTGAGTTATTGAAAACTAGAGTAGACAAACCTTGGAAATGAGAAGTAGGTAAAAATCCCCTTGATATTGCATGGACTAGACAGCCTCATAGGCCTTTTGCATCTTTAACTGCTATGATTACAATTCACCTTTCATGAGGTAACATCTGCTAATAGAAGATGTTAGCCAGAGGGGGTACAGATGCCTTGGATATCCTGTGTGTTCAGCATTCACATAATTTAAAATTATCAACCATTCCCTTGAGATTATCTTTAATGGATGATGAGCTTGTTTCAAAGAAGAACTTTCTTGAGAGCATTGTGAGATTTCAGTGCCCTGACAGAGAGCAATGATCTCCCTTTATACTGAACACGTCAAAGGACTCTCCTTGGGGAATGTCTGTTCTATTTCAACTATTGTAACAAGAAGGCGGGGGGATCCTGTGATATCTCTATTGCAAAATGTACTGAGCATTAATGAAGTAGAGATGGCTGAATCAAATTGGATAAAATAAGAA
Organism: Mesoclemmys tuberculata; assembly: GCA_007922155.1. Taxonomy (NCBI): domain Eukaryota; kingdom Metazoa; phylum Chordata; order Testudines; family Chelidae; genus Mesoclemmys; species Mesoclemmys tuberculata. The sequence continues at coordinate 37,049,381 of ML675611.1, forward strand.
TCTCTTGCCATAGTTTTGAACTGAATGCCACCTTGTGTGGGCATTAAAACAATCCATGAACTTCCTTCTCTTCCCTTCACCTCTATTGTTTTTCATTTGTGAATGATCACTCCCTTGTAGAAACAATAGTCCAGTATTCTGTAGCAACAGTCCAAAACACTATTGTAAGTTCAATGTGCCATCTCCTCAAGAATAAGATGGCAGAAATTATGTGGGCAGAGGGCTATGGAAGAAAAAACAGAAGAGCTTAGACTACTCACCAGCTGGAAGAGAGTGAGACACAGCACCCATTTGTAAAAAGGCCATTTTAGGAATTCAGCAGCTGGTCTCTCCCAGATTTAAAGTGACAGCCTCCAGAAGTTTCGTATATGATGGCAGTTCTGCACTAGGAAGAGTTCATAGGGACAAAACAGACTAAATTCTTTGGGGCAGGGTTTGTCGTTTTCTTCCATGTTTGTACAGTGCCTAGCTCAATGGGATCTTGGTTCATGACTTGGGCTCCCAGGCACTTCCCCAGTAAAATAAAATAAAATATAAACGTGTTTGTGGAAAAGGGGCTGTTCTGGTAAACGGAATCTTACTGCAGCATTTTGACTATTATTTTGAATAATAGACGATACTTATCAGGGCTGCCAAAAACTGAGACAACAAAGTTTCCTGACAAAGCCTGTTCTTATGATGTTTCCTGGCAAGATGAGTTAAAAGCAAATCCCCAAATCCAAACATCCCTACATTTGGGGAAATTCTGACTAGATCAAATCTTCGTAGCTCCGGTCTATAGCATGGTCATCTGTCCCTATGGTTGCTTATGCCAGGCCAGTGATTATAGAGAACTTGTGCAGCCTGCTAGATAACAGAGTATGTTAGTCACTTTGGCAGCCCAGCAGCCCAGTAAAGAATTCATTACAGGCAGGCCCTGTTACATCTCTACCCTGATGGGTTCTCTTGTTGACAGAGGAATCTCTGAGAGTTGTCCCATTTTGCTATGAAAAGGTTTTCCTTCCCTCACTGCTTTGCCAAGGTGAGGGGTGCAGAAGGGAAAGCTCCTCCACTGGGCTTGTGATCTCAAACAGCAGAAAACCTTGTTTCCTTTTTTATTCCAAAGCCCCCTTTTCAGCCTGCTCTGTTTCTTTCTTACTTTTTTCCCCTTCCCTTGAGATACAGAGAAAGATAGACAAAGATAAAGCGCTGGGCAGAAAAACCAGACACTAAAACCTGCTGTGAACACACACATGAAAAACGAGCACAGAGGGGGGTTTTAAACTGTTTGAAAAGTGAGCTCATTTTTTGCCACCTGAAAACTCCTTTCACGGGAGAAAGAAAACCATAGTGGAGGGGGAAAAAAGAATAGAAAATGAAAATGGAAAACCCCACAGGAGAAAAAAAAGCATATGCAGCCAACTGTTCTGCAAAGGCAACAATGTTTTTCCCAAGGTCTTCATATTTCTTTTATATTTGAATGGGAGGAGGGGGGAATCAACCCTTTCACAGTATTGCTTTCTGTTTATATTTTTTTTTATTCAGCCAGTAGAATCTGGAGTCCCTTGAAAATTTATGAACAATGACATTTAGACAACATAAAGCCATTTCCATTCAATTAAATAAACACAGTGTGTTAACCTTCAGTAAAAGAAGTAGCCACTCATTTTTATAGGCTGCTGTAAACAGATTTCTGGGCTTCAATAAAGCCAAGATCAATAAAGCCTCTGCAAGCCATAATAATCTGATGCACACTCTATCGACAGCTGCTCAGAAAATAAAGTTTGATTCTGATGGTCCTGATGATTGGGTGCTTTCCCAGTCTTTTCCTCTCGCTCCCTAATGTCAAAATGCCAGTGCCGGGAATGGAGTGAATACAACTGTAGCATTATCTGAATGCATGGAATAGTCATCAGCTTTTCAGGTCTCCCTCTTCATAGGGCAAGAAGATGGCCTCTTGAGAGAGGATCTGAAAAAGTGCATAGTCACTACTTTAGAGAGAAGGACACCACCACTGGTTGTCAGTTTTTATATCTGTGTTGCTTTATTATTTCCTGAGGGACAAATAATCAACTAAGACCTTGGTTATTGTATTGCAACTACTGACTGTATCAGTGCAGCAGGACAGGGACATACCAGTCGCCTGGCTCTCTTTCTTTCTTTTTCTTGAAGCTAAATAAGTCTGACGGAGAGGTGCCAAATTGACACCCATGGAACCTGATGTCTTCTGTTACTCACAGCCCAGGCAGTTACAAGGCAAACTTCCCACACCCATGGCTTGCCAATGAGCTGACCTTCACATCTTTCACAAAGTCCCTTAACACTACCTTCCTACCAGTAAACTTGCTGCTTCCCACCCATTGTAACTGATGCTCCAAGATAGGACTGTTCCCAGGACATGCTGATTTGCTTTTATATTTCATTTATTGTTGCAGCATTATGGGGCAGTGTTGCACAGCCCCTAGCACACTGTGGCACTTAATAACTCGCAAATACAGTGATATTGGATTCTACTGAGTGGGATCTGTCTGCTGAGAGCAGTTTCCTAAAATACAACCTGATCAGGAAACCTTCAGAATGCAAAGTTATATGGTAATTAATCTTTGATCTACTGAGCAACTTCAAGTATAATTACCTAGAAATCTGCAGGGATATGACAACTCAGTAATTAATATTTAATATTAATATTCAATTACACATTAGTTACATGATTACACATGGCCAGCATCAAGATAATGAGCTCACTATGGGACAAATGTTAAGGTCCTTATTTAGTTTTTACTCTGTCCTGAGGTAAATTCCGATTGAAGTCAGTGAGAGTTTGCCAGAGAAAGGCCTGAAGAGTCAATGAATAATGACTTCAGGATTTGGCCCTATCTTCTGTAGATGTTGGGTGGGATTTTCAAAAGTGCTCAGTGTTGGCCTAAATCTGGCCCAGCTGAAATCAGTGGGAATGAAGGTAAAGCCACTGCTTGAGATTGTTGAAAACCCTGCCCACACAAAGCAACCCAAAAGTACAATTTGCAGGTGATCTAAATTAGAGATATTGGAGGACTTTTGTCACTGACTCCAGTGCAGTTGATCAAGTCTGGACACCTGGCTCAGTAAGAAATGTTCACACTGCACAATTGTCCCGATGTTAGCTTGCTGAGTATTTCAGGGTGAACCACAGACTGGAAGAGAGATGCCACCTGTATCGCTTTCAAATGCTGTATGTCAGAATAGCCCCATCATATCAGCTTCATTCTGCTAGCTATCAGGCATGGAAATCTGATATGGTAAGGTAATAGACAGCTTGTTCACAACAATCAGAGATGGAAGAAGACCTGTCAGGTCATATAGTCCATTGTCTTGACTGTGCAGAATTGTTTCCTACTGTGGGCCAGATTCTGATCCCAGTTACTTCCCTATTGTCAATGGAGTTACACCAGATTTACAATGCTATAACTGAGAATGGAATTTGGCCCTTGGAAAGGCTCTTAAAGAACAGGTTCCTGTCACTATACCTGGAGATAAGCAGGGACCTAATCTAAACACACCATATTGTGGGTAATGAATAAATTAAGTCCACATGGAATGCAGATGATATTTTGCTTAGTATCTGCAACCTGCCAGGGAAATGGGTCTGTACTTGCTGGACACCTCTGTTTTCTATTTAGTGTACCCCTGAATTAATCCTAATGAATTCATTTTTCTTGCATGAGGATCTCATCTAGCCTTTCAGAATAGTCCAACAGCAACTCAGCATTACCGAGATCAATCATTAAAATAAATTGCCACCTACAATCTCATAATCAGAATCCACGCAGTAAGCCTGTTGGGGCAGATATTTCTGTGTAGGTTCCTTCCCAAATTACCTTGATAGATGTTGAAAGAGAATATTTCATAGGCTGCAGTAAAGCAATCCACTTGTGTCTCCTAGCTAAAAGTGCACTATCTGCCTATACCGTCTACCGCGCCTGTCTCTTCCTTGTGGTAGCCACTGTCAAGTCTGCATTTTGTCACTTTTAATGCTGTTTACAAGGGAGGCAAACTACTCCAGACATTGGTGCTGTTGGAAGAAGGACATTGCTCTTGCATGATTGGCAATGTCGTCCCTGTTTTCTAGGGTATTCATCTGAACACAATGGCTACATTAAATCTGGAAAGGATCTTTTATATTCCAGGTAACAGTGTTTGGGTGTGCTTTAAAAGGTAGTGACCATTCCTAGCTGTCTGTAAGCATTGTTGGCTCTGTACAGTTGTTTCTTTTAATCTCTGCTGGCCTAGGGTCCAAACTGATGTCACATTGTTGCACTAGTTGGGTGAAATTGACTTTTGTGTGTACATGCCCAGAATGGGCCGTATGAAGGCTAAAAGCAACAACTGGATGCATCAAATTCATCAGTAGCATAGATGACAGCGGAGGGCTCTGATATGGAAAAGGGACGGGTGTGTGTCTGGGAAGTCAGGGAACAGGGTGGGGTAGCACGAAGTGGCTGTGACTACACCTACAGGGACTTGCCTCTAAGGTAAGTGCAGCTGGTTGGAAAAAAGCACAGCTAGGTCAAGTGTGAAGACATTTGAGAACCTGATTGTGTGGAAAGGCTCCTCCCCAGGAAGCCCCAGCAGGAGTTAAAGCTTTACCTGACAGGGCATGGTAACAGAAATAGAGCTGGCCATCTGAGTTACTGCATGATGCAATGGGATCAGCTGGCACAAGAGGGCAGACTTTACACTTCCCTGTGCTAACTTCACTGAATTTGACCTCCTCTCTCTATGTGTATTTGCTAACCTGTTTCACCATTACCCTAGCTCTCCACCTCTCTCACTCTGGGTTGTATAACCACTTTGCTTCATCCTTGACTTTTTGTGCATCCATATGGAGTAGGTACTAAAGTCGATTGGGAATTTTTTGATAATTTAATTTTAGGTCCAAAAATGTTGACTAATTTAAACTGTTCATTGAAACAGGCTTGGTTTCAATCAATCTCCCAACTTGAAAAAAAGCCTTGGAATTGTAGGAAAATTTTGTTTTGACTTTTTTCTAAATGACAAATTCTAGCTTTCCTGGTCGATGACTCTTTGTTTAGAAATTTAAAGTAAATAGTCTGAAAACCAAAAGATTTAAAAAGAAAAAAAAATAAAAGGACAAAAATACCAAAATGACACATTTTAATTGACTGAAACAAACATAAATTTTTTTTTTTTTTTTGGATTCATGAACATTTTCAAGATTTCAAATTTTTGTCCCAATTCAGGACAGCAAAATAAGTTGAAACTGAAAAATATTCATGGAATGGGGAAATTGCTTCACTCCCAGCTCTAGTAGCTATTCTTCCCTGGCGGTTCTCACAGGCATTCACCCCAACACTAGCAACGGGAGGAAAGTTTTGAAAAATGTGACTAAATCGGATCTTGCCTGGCCTACTGCTCAGAAAGATGATTTTTAAAAATTAGGGGATTCACATGATATTTTCCATTTGATTAATTTCTGCACACCAAAGCATTGATGCCCTGCAATACGTCACAAGCTGCATCAACTGTGCTGACCTCCTCTTTGCAGCTTCACCAAGCTGAATGCAGCACAGGGCGATGCCTCACAGCATATGCATACACCATTCTCGGGGGTGACACTACATGCACATTAGCCATGGTGGAATTTAAAATGACTATGTAGGAAAGGCATGTACTGAGCCATGATACAGCAAGAGAATGTGTTTTCTCTGTAGTATATCAAATGGCAAAGCATAGAAATTAGGGTTGGTCGGACCATTGCGTTCCACCGAAAATCAGAAGGCTTTGAAATTTGTATTTATTCCACATCTCAGGTGCCACAAGCAGCCTATTAGCTATTCAGGTGTGGATTATTCTCTCTCTTTCTCTCTTGTTTTGACCAATCTTTGACCTGAGAAACTTTCTCAGCAAAATTTTGATCAGAAGCAATGCATTTCTGCATTTGGGTTTTGATGAAACAGCATTTTTCTGTGGAAAAAATTTTTTTTTATTTATTTTTTATTAGCTCTAATAGAAATACACTGCATTCCTACTCACCTTCCAATAGAAACCCTCATGACTACCCACACTGTCACACCAGGATGGAACATTGGCTCAAAGAAAGAGCACTATCTGCTGAATCGTCAACACTATTTCAACTCCCATGAAAAGCTCTTCAGGGCAGACAGCATTTCTTCCTGTGCGTATGAACAGGAGCTAACCCCATTGTGGTGCTACCAGAAAACAAATAAATAATAATGATGGAAAGACTCCCATTGACTTAAAACGGATTTTTTCTACAAAAAGGCTGAGGAAAAATCCTTTGAACCATTTTCAAGTTACGAAAACAACACACAAAGCAAGTCTAAGAGTTGGCACTTCTGCTGAGTGGTGGTGGCTCTTAACTAGGCGAAGTGTGCAATTTGCTAAAGATCTGAAAAGGCACCAGAGTTAAAATTCCCAGTGAGTCCTTTCCCATTTTTCTCCTTCCTTTTCCTTCTTTCAAAAAGAAAAAGAAATGTTAATGTCCGAAAATACAGTACATTAATGAAATATTAAAGATGCAGTTCAAATGTGTCTTTAAGTGTGGATGTGCAGTACGTTAAGGTTCCCACAGAGCTTTTGATTCAGGGATATCAAAAGTAGCTTTTGGAATATTTTCCTGTTTATTTTCTTAAACATGTTAAAAAAAAAGAGTGATTTATGTTTTTAAATGTACATCACAAAAGTCGAGGGAAATGCAGTGCTTCTGAGCTGACCTTAACTTTTGCATTTCCTGACTTTTTATGTTTTTGCCTATGCAAACTTAACATTACACAAAATAAATGTTTGCACTTCAGCATCAAACACACACAGCCACATGAATGTATAGATGGAACATTTTGCTCATCACTATGCAACCACTTATAAGAGAAAAGGCAATAGTCTTCAAATGGCACACACACACAACAGTTCATATCTTATCTCGCTGGAAATATAATGGAATTCCAGGGTGGTAACATGTAATTACCCAGACTGGAATTTGGCCAGCATCAGCAGGTTAACACTCCTACTTTTGAAGGAAGTGGTGTGGGATCTCTCATGACAGAGAGCAATCAAGGACTCCCTTTTACATATTGTGTGATGCTATTTTACATATATTTCAAATATAGAAAGCGTTAGGGTCACATCTTGAAATCCTACACAAGACCAGGCTGTGCCAACCTTGAACCATGTATGGAGGAGATCCTTCATGTGGATTTCCACACTTCTGTACAGAACGGAAGCTCCACCACCTCCCTAGTGCCATCTTCCTCTCATTGTGGACTCTGCAATGGCCCCTCTGTGTTTTTGCTGAAGGGAGGGATAAAGACCAGGCAGGCTGAGATGTACATGGTCTCCTTCCCATCCCATGGAAAATAGACACAACAATGAAACCAGACACAGACTGTAATGTCTTTTGTACAGGACATCTCCAGAGGCCACTGAGCCTAAGAATGGGGCAGGGACGAGGTATGTGGCCCCTGGAGATATTCCTGTTCAGTTTTTTTTCAGCCCAAACTCCTAAAGAAGTCAGTGGGTGAGGATAAGGACTTGGCTCAGAAAGAGATGAATGCTGAGCTTTGGTCTGGGTTGCTCCAGAGGTTGCATGCCTTTCCTCATGTTGATATTCATCTCACATGCCTCTAATGGATGCCCAAACCCATTTAGTTGATTAAACCTCTCTCTGGAGGAGTGGCTGAGCCACCAGGGACTCTAATCAGAACTTTGCCTCATGTTTTCAAGGTATGAATCTTCAAGTTTGGGAATTCAATACTTTTCTTCCCTCACCTTCCAAACACAAGAAGCTTGTGGCAAAATAAAATATGGCACTTCACTACCTTTTGAGCCACCTCCTCCACTTCCAATCACTCCATTACAGGCTTCATTAAGTAAAATTAAAAGTACAAGGAATGGCTAATGAAAGCACCGTCCATCTCATGCTAGCGTGAAGCCCCAGGACATCGCAATTAGGTACTTTCTCAGAACACTAGCATCTATGGAAAATAAATGAACTAGTCCAAATGGAACCCCTCCAGCCGCAGCATGAATGCTGAGCACTGGCTGCTGTGGATACATAACAGGCCCAAATGAATGTATCACCTTTGGCATAGCCCTGATTTCAGTAAGGGAGAATGGTTGTGAGGAAGAGAGAAGACAGAAAATGGAAGAAAGAGAATAAAACAAAAAGAAAAGGAAGTGGGAAAGAGTTAGAGGAAGACAAAGTGAAGACAAAGAAGATAAATAATAGAAGGAAAGAGTGATAAAAAGACTGCAGGAGAGCATAGTGAAGAAGAGAAAAGTTAGAATTTAGTGTATAAAAGTGTTTATGTACATGTACATATTGTGGCAAACGGCCGGCTTCACACTAGTGAGTCTTGCGCTTTACCTCTTATAGTGAGCCAGGGTGTCAACAGTTACCCTCGTCTCCCCTGGGAGGGGGTAGGGACCCGGGCCCGCCCGCTCCTCTGGGTCTCAGCCCAGGGGCCCTATGAGTAGCAGCTATGTGCTGCTAGCACTGTACTTGCAGCTGCAGTCTTTTCCCCTGGGCTACTTTTCCCCCTCTGTCCTTCTGGCTTCTTGAGCCCAGTACCTGCCTCAGGACTCCGCCTCTCTTCCACACACCACTGTACTCTGTTCTGCTCCTCCTCACAAGTCCACATACTCCTTTGCTCAGTAGTACTGCACACCTACTCCTCCAGCTTGTGCTCTGTCTCTCAGGAGTAGAGGGTTTTTATCAGACACCTGGCTGGGGCCTTAATTGGTGTCAGCTGACCCTAATTACCCTCTAATGACTCTGGTTAGTCTACAGGGAATAAAGCCCCGATCATTCTGGCACTTACATGTCACCCTTCTACTACTCTCCTACTGCCCTCTGCCCTTGCTATATCACAATATATATAAAATAGAAGAAGATACAAATACACACCGGAGCGGAAGAGACTTTTATATACACAGAGATATATGTATGTGTGTATACAAAATGTCTTCCTCTCATGTGTCTTCTTCCTCATATATATACACACGTACACATACTTACTTTTACACAAGAGAGAGAGCGAGAGAGAGAGAGAGAGAGAGAGAGAGAGAGATACTGAGTTGTATTGTAATAGAGACTGGCAAGTGGAGGTACTTGGAACAGCACCTACCTGCCTTTCCCAAGGAAAGGCCACATTCTAAGCCTTTGAATTTTACTGGAAACATAAACACAGAAATTTAATTGACTAACTAATTAATTAAAGAGCCCTCTGGAAATAATCACAGTTGTGAAAGCTCTTTCAGAAAACAAACAAAGAAATCAAGGCCAAAGTACTTCCTTTGTGAGACATGTGGTACTTAAGTGAGCTTTAGTGCCTCTTGAAACAGTAATAGGAGGGCAAAAGCTATGCAATGGGGTTGATGACTAACTAAGTGGCTGTGTTATTTTTACAACCTCTAGTAGCACTGCATATGCTTTCACAAGCTGCTGCCGGCCTCTAAAGCAGGCAGCACAGGCCGCAGGTTGTTAATGTAATTGTTTTACCAACTGAACTGCCTCAGGCCAAATCCTGAGGACTCTACCAGTCCTATATCAGGGGAAAATGCTTTCTGAAGCCAAAGTCCAAGAGTGCTGAATACCTGTATCTCCTACTGATGTCATTAACACTTGCTTAGAAAGTCTCAGGATTTTGGCTAAGAAAAAGTGAGGGAAAGTGGATTAAGGTGGTTAGTTTTTGTCTAATCCATATATCCATATAGTCATTAATAGCTAAATGGAGAATCACTTCAACTAGCAGCTCTTTAACTGCACACTGCAAGATTGTATGACATTCTCAACACAGGAGAAGAACAATTCAACTGATCCTTATCCACAAAGTTGGAGCTAACATTAGTGTACTTGTGAACAGAGCCAACGGAATCTTTAATAACAAAAAATGATATTAATACTTAACACTCAGTGTACAAACATTAACTAATTAATCCTTACAACACTCTGGTAGGTTACCAAGCATCATTATTCCTGAATAGAAAGGTTAAGTGATTTGCCCCTGACGATACATCAAGACGGAGCTAGGATTATAACTCACAAGTATTTATCTTCTAGGGGTTTTTTTAGTTTGGTGGGCTGATTTTTTGCTCTGTTCACTAAACCTGAGTGGTCAGGACCTTGGCTTTCTGTCTCATCCAAAAGATGGCACCTCTGGCAGGACAGACCACCCTCACACCAAGCCAGATATTGATTCTGAGAAAGAATCAACCAAATCAGCAATACTGCTCCGATAGCAGCTAGATTTCCCCTAGAAGTCTCCCATCCAGCCAAGTAGTACCCAGACATGACCGTGCTCAGCTTGCATGATATGCACAAAGTGTTATGGATTTAGGTCATAAAAACTGACTTAATAGTAGGGGGTGCCATTCAGATCACATGTAAGAATCAAATTAAGCAAAATATAACACTAGGGAAGGAAGAAGGGGGTACAAAGCTGCCAGCTGAGTTAGCAGCATGAAATGCAGCACATATAAAGATATGTGTGATTACCACGGTTTGCAGAACATGTTCCTTACTACCACACACCAGAGCTATTTAAACAAACAATGGGCATCGACACTTCAAATCCTATTAGAAAATGCATTTGTACTTACACAGCTGGCAAGAGAAACAGCATCAAAATGATGGAATTAAAACCCGCAAACAGCTTTGAAATGAGTCTTGAAATCAATATTGAGAGGGGCACATACACATTACACCTGCTGGAATATCCATGCCAGGCTCCTTTTGCATGCTTAAGTGGACTCATATGACAGTCTGGGCAGATATTAACAAACCATGTCTTGAAACAGAAAACAAGTAAAATTGTTATTGAAGAGTCGGTTTCTGTAAGCAAACTTCTCCCTTCTTTTTTAAACAGAGCTATAAAGGCATTTGAATTCTTTCACATCATCTGTTGAGCACTATGCATTCTGAAGGAATAGTCAAGTCCCTGTGTTACAATCTAATCTAATCTTTCAAGATTTTCAGTGCACTTTTCGTTGTGGCATTTGGCACCAAATTCAGTGATCATAAGAAACATCCCAGCTGGAAATGAACCAGGATAAATAACCCCACGTTTGGAGGAAGTGCTGTGGGATCCTGGAGGGCAAGAGTTCAAAACCAGCATCAATTCTCCTCCCTGTGTCAGTCTATGGTTCTACAGAACCATCTGAGAGGACGGTTTTGACACTGGCAGATCAGGTGCCAACTCATACCAAGACCCCTCGACCCCAATGGAACACTGATGAATGCATCGCTAGAAACCAGTCTGGCTCACCCCTGTGTTAGTCTTATTTCAACAGGTATTAGATTTATAAAAATGTGTTTAGTCTTTATGAGATGTTTCTCGGATGATGCATGTATTAACCTCATTTAACTACTGTATACCATGTTGTAAGGTTGTATTAAGTGTTTGTACTATAAACCTCTAACTGTGTAACTCACCAAACAGGAAAGAAGCATTTAATTATTGTAAAAGATGGCTTCCTACTGAAGGTGTTAGGTCGTGCATACAAGGCAGTCCATTGAAACCAAGTGAGCCATTGTGAAATATCAAAAGGACAAAAACTTTGTTGATTGCTCCTACCACCCATGAAGAAGAGCCATACATGGGAACTCATCTCATCAGCTTGAACTCTTGGGAGAAGGGAATGGAAATCCCTGACTGAAAGAAACTACATCTTTATGCTACTAGGATTCTGAGGGGCAAAGATTTCTAAGCATAAGCAAGGTATCCCCAGTGCTTAGCCTGGGTTAGCCCTAAAGGACATATAGAGCTTGCATATTATAGCAGCTTCTATTACCTTTTGAAACATAAGACTATAACTCGTGTGTGTACATTTATCTGGTTTAACCTGGTAACTAACTCTCTTATTTCTTTTTCTTAATTAATAAACCTTTAGTTAATTTATCATAGGATTGGCTATAACCATTATCTTTGGTGTAGGATCTAAAGTGGACTTGACCTGGGGTAAGTGATTGGCCTTTTGGGACTTCACGTAACCTGAATGTTGCTGCAATTTGTGGTGTAAGGGACCATCTGTCACAAAGGCAGGCTCACCCAAGTGGCAAGACAGATCGGAGTACCAAGGGGACTGTCTGTGACTGCATGCCAAGGCTACTGTGGTGCCTGAGTTTACACTTGATATTTGGTTGGTGAAATCTAACCCCTAGTCTATACTACAAACTTATGTCAATATAATTACTATGTGGATCAGTTATACCAATTGAACTCCTGGTGTAGCCAGCTTTATGTCGATGGGAGGGCTTCTGCCATCAACATAGCTACCACCTTTCGGAAGGGTGAAGCTCTCCCATCAGTGTAGGTAGCATCTTCATTAAGTACTACAGCGGTGCAGCTGCACCACTGCAGTGCTGTTAAGTGTAGACAAGCCATAAGTATAGAACTCACAACCTATTTGAGGTGTGTGCCCTGTCTCTTTAAAAGTGTGGCCTCAAGCCAATTTAGACAGCTTGACAAAGATATGGTAAACTGGTACACTTGTACTAAAAAATTGGGAAATGTTGCTGTAAAGTACTTTGGCTGCAGACGAGGAGCTGACACAGGGAAAAGGAAAATTCTTCCCATTGATAAATGATCATTATGAAAATACAGGCACTGCATTCCTGTTTTAGCGTAACAGATTAGTAGCCAGCACTCCTGGGTTCTATTCCCAGCTCTGTCACTGAAAACTGCATGAACTTGAGCAAATTCCCTCACCTAGGTAGGGTCCTCACTTTCTCCTGTAACATGAAAATTCAACACTTACTAGCCCTTCAGGGCATGATGCTGCTTAGCCCATTCATGTCTGTTACATGCTTTGAGATGCTTAGTTAAAAGGCATCAGAGAATTGCAAATTTGGTGTCTGGTCCTGCAACTCTTATTCCCACTTTGATACGGCTGTTTATGAGTAAGTATTGCAAGATTGGGCAATATATAATTGTTTATTACTTTCTAGCTAGGACACCCATTCTTCACCCATGTTTTCCATGTTCACCTCAGTTATTGCACACACAGCCATACACTCTCTGAATTCTCTCTGTTGGATATAGCTAGGAAGCAAAATATTCTAGAGACATTACAACACCCTCTCTGTTTGGACATGTGTTAAGCATGTGAGAGGGGTAGAGATTCCAATGTTGGCCAGTCTCCTTCTTTTCCGTCACCCCATAAAGACAATAAACTTTATAATGAAGCATTGATAACATCTTCCCATTTAGGCTAACAGGCTTATTGTGAGCTCCACCACAGAGTATGCTGTTTTAATTAGCAAGATAGATTTCAGAGTTGATATGTTCTGTTGTGCTATAATTCCTGCTTTTACAGTAATTTTCTCCTGCTTTTCACACTATAATGCGCTATAAATCCTACTTAGGCTGCTTCACTGGCCTGTTGCTACTCAGAGTCAATCTTTCAGGTCTTCTGTTACCATGACAACATCCTGCCATCCTCCCGTTCACAGGAATATGATACAGTCTCAGGGGGAAATTGCTATGAATTTGAGGATCATTCGGATTTCAGCCCCCAATGCTTGAATTCACCCCCATCTCCTTTCTACCTCCTACTGGATTAATTCTCCCCCCACAAACCCTTTTGTGTTGTGTGTGCTAGTTCGGTTTGTGAAGAAAATAAGTCAACCAGAGAACCATTCTTCTTGTCCTCCCTCTTGAAAGGGTATGCCTGGAAAATAATGTAGACTTAGCTGGTTTTAATGCCTAAGCAAACCGGGAACAATTGGAGCAACCCCTCCTCCCACCCTCTCCCTTTTGTTTCTATTTTCTTTCTTTTTCTTCCTAATCTCCTCTGCTCACATGTTCATAGTCCCAAAATGCTCATTTCACAATTCCATCTTATTAACACATGTCCTTATTCTTAATCCCCCAGCCCTCCTCCTCCATTGCCTTTCTCTCTGTCTTCTCTGTTCTTGCTCCTTTTTCTCTTCTCCCTCTTCTTCTGCCTCTCATTCCCCCATTTTCCCCTGTTCTACACCCTTTCCCACGCACATTCCTCTCCTTAAGTACATCCATAGGAGTCCCTCAGCCATCGAAGATTAATTTGTCAACGCCTCCTGCTCCCCAGGTCACAGACCACGTTGTATTGAGCCTTAATTGAGCTTCAGTTGTTGTGGAACGCGGGGCATTTTTCATTTTCTTGGGTTTACTTACTTTAGTTGTTATATTTATTTATTTTTGGCTCAGTCTCATTTTGAGATCTGTTAAACAATTTTTAACACAGGGAAAAGTATCAATCTTTCTCCTCAACTGGAAGGGAACAAACAGAATTAGGGTTGATTCACTCTGCATCAAGTTCACATTTCTCTTTACACAGGGAAACAATAATTATTACGGGCTCAAGGCCTGGTGAATAAAATATTAATTCCTGTGATGTCACTGCACTAAAACAGCATCTGTGAGCTCCCAAACATTCGCAGGCATTGGGGAGGCAGCATTTCTCCAACACACTTGCTCCATGAAATATTGATTTCTCCAGCCCTGTTGCTGCTCTTACAGATGCCAGTCCCAGTGGCAGCAGAGAGAATCTGCATAGCTATTGACAATGGAAGACGCTGGAAGGTACAATAGGAAATGCCCTATCCAGGAGCCTTTCCTAAATTCATGTGACCTTCCCTATTTTCATGTGTCTGTCAGGTACCTGCAATCATTACTCACACTATTACATATTCACAGCTAGGAAATAGGATGGAGGAATGGATGACACGCCATTGGAGATCTTGTATTCTTGAGCTTCCGCTGATCAAAGTGTACTCATTGCACCTTAGCTAGAGCTGGACTGCTGGATTTGACTTCTTGTTCATGTCCCTTTCTCCACAGAGATCAGTTGCCTAGATTTTCTTGCTTTTTATACCAAGACATCAGAAAACATATTCACATCTCTTCCCCTGGAAGCTGAAAGTTCTGCCTCACAAAAAAAAAAAAAAATCAATAGATCACTGAATAACAGAAAAAGGTTCTACCTGTCTGGGAACACGTCCTTCTCTAGGAAAGATCTGGATGAGGTCCAGAGAGCAATACGAAATGTTGCTTCATGTTGCACAAACATCACCTCCTTCAGTCATAGCCTGCCCCAACTTTTCATGGGTGGTCGACAATTCCAACTACAACAGCGAAAATCTGGCATCTAGTTGTCCCTACCCATTTACTGGAATATAAAGTAATGGCCTGATTTTAAAAGGCACTAAACACCCACAGATCTGAGTGAAGGCAATGAAAGGAACAGGATAGGGCTAGTCAAACTCCAAGTTCAGGTTTTAGAAATAAAGGGCCGGATTCTCAGTGAGGCACCTTTTGACCACCTTGCAAATACACTCTGGCCTGGTACCTTCTCGGACTTATGTAAAGCTGCCCTGCTCCCATAACTGGAGATGTGTCAGGAGCATGATCAGAGTACCCCGCACTAACAGTATTCTTTTCTGCTTGTAAAGAGCCATGGCATGTGAAGTGTAAATTACAGTAACCCTCAGGCTGCTTGAAGTTGCACAAGGGACCAGGCAGTCCCTTCCACAACCTGAGAACATGGGGAATGCAAAAGTGGTTTAAAGCCGCCTTTCCCAGTCTTCTTCCCAACCATTAACCCAAGCAAAGGAATGAAGTAACTAAGAATCAGACCCAAATGTGTTTGAAACCAGAACTTGATACGATGACTTTTGTGATATGGAGTAAACATCAGCCTGTCCTGATGTTACCCCAGTTTGGATTACACTTCAGGAGCATCTGGCAAGAGAAGATTTGATGCATAAGGAATCTTCCAGTCTCTACCGCCTCCTCACCAACCATCTCTTGCCAATCATGTCGTGACAGACGGCTCCTGAAGAAGGCAAACTTTGAGCTACCAGTGTGCCAGGATGATGTTGCAACCTCTTCCCCAGACTTAGACTGGAGTTTAGTATAGAAATTGTCTTGGGTTAAATTTGGCATGCAAGATCTTAATAGTGTATCATGCACAGATATTGTACACAATTTTAAAAGGAAAATACAAAGATTGTTTAGTCATTTATGTGAATTGAACTGTGAGTCTCAATCCATTTCCTAGAGGACAAGTGTCTACCACACACAAACCACCGTCACAACCGACATCTTTGCTGAACATTTCAGCAAACGGCCACAAACACACCCCAGAGACGGATTGCTCCTCTTTCCCCATCCAGGTGAGTGTGAGTATGTAGAAAGCTTGAACAGCCAATGCCCATGTTCTACAGACGGGCAGAAGATTCCAGTCTCCTTGAGTGACAATGCCATCACCTTTCACAAACACTGTATCACACAAAAGATGAAAAGAAAATTAATTCAATCCAAAGGTCTCACTGGAATCAACCGTTTTTATAGTGCTACAAGCTGAAACCAATACTCAAAATGGTCATTTCTAATGTCAGTTTATGCTCTTGTATTTGAAACAAATTTCTTTATATCTGAAATATTTTAGAAACACCATGGCCCTCAATGAAATTAAAAAGCAACAAATTCTAAATAGATAGAAGAAAATATTGTTTTTACATACAATGAGTCATTAATCTGTGGAACTTTAGTATACTATTGGGGCAAAATCTTAGCCATACTCCAAGAGCAGTAGACATTTCTATGGACAGGAATAACATTTGCAGTGACACTAAACTAGGATAAAATCACAAGTGGCACCTGTCCTGTTTCAGGATCACCAAACGTGGAGTCAGGAAAAAATAACCCCTGCTGATATGATATTGCAAAACAGAAGATTACGTCTTCCTTTTAAGCATCTACATGAGCCAGGGCTGCAGACAGGACACCAATTAGATGGATCATATTGTAGGTCTATTTCAACATGTAATGTAGAGAACTCGTGTTCTGCGCCATTGTGCATAAAGCAGATGCTGGACACTCAAATCCTGTTCCATTGCAATTCCATGATGGGCTTTCGGACTCCCCTGGTGCTTGGAGTTGTGCAATTGGCAGTTATCTCCATGCATAATTCCTGTCAGTGTAGATGGAACCCATATTCTGGTGGTGAGACAAATTGCTCAGACTATATACTGAAATCCAGACTGGAATCCCTTCAGAGGGCAGTGTGCCGGTACTATGAGGTCAGAATCATGCCATCACTACCCAAAATGTGAGACTCCCTGCCAGATTTGGATTTTAAAAAAATCAGTGATAAAACCTTCCACAATAGATTGCACTGACTCGTCACAGTTACTCATTATCTGGTAAATAACACTTGATTTAAAATGTCCCAGCACACATATTGACTCAATAAACCATAACTTTCCTGATGAGCTACTGCTGTCTCCAAGATAAATACCACCCTATTTTAAAACTACATTAGATCACATCTAATTCAATGAAACTACTGTTGGTTCTCTCGTGTGATATAACATCAGTCGATGAAATGTCAGCAATTGCTTTGCTTCTGCTGTTAAGTGTGTCTGACTTTTTTCTGCTTTAAATTTTACAATGAATTTTAATGCCCATAATAATACTTAGCACTTATGGGGCACTTTACATTTACAAACATTAACTAATTAAGAAATAAAAAGGAGGAATGGATAGCACTGGCTGGAGGCAAGCACGACAAGGCAGGAGCTCCGTAAGTCCCCCTCCTACAATGTGGCAAACACATCTCCTGCTTGAAATGCAGCATTCTTTTTTATTTCAGTCTCATTTCTCCCTAAGCTGTTCTACTAATGAACCTCAATTCTCACCTGCTGAACTCTACTTATTCCAGAATTGGTCCCCCCACCCACAGCTCTGCCAATGCCCCTCTTCCCTGCCCAGAGGCAATTCCTACTATTCCAGCTGTGCAACACCACAAAAGCTAATAATGCACCTCAATCATCTTGCAACCTCATCTCCTTTTCCTTCCGTCCATGATGTTATTCTAGTCCTGGGCTCCCTACACAGCTCTGCCAAAGCGCCTCACTCCTGCCCTCGTGTACCCCTTGCTGTTCCAGGTCCAGATCACTGCGCAACATTCTCAAACCTGACCCGCAGCTCCGACTGTTCTGCCTTCTGTCTCTCCCATACTCTCTCTCAGTGCTGACCTGTTGCATTCTCACTTATTCCACTCCTCAATCCCTCAAGAGCATGAGTGCGCTGATTGTGCCAAATTGTGTATGGTTTTGTTTGGTGGCTTAGCAGCCACAAGGACAGGCTCCAGTCACTTGAAATCCCCATCTTCAGCTCCCTGCTGAACTCACAGGCTTTCAGAGTGAGAGCCCTAGATGGACCCAGTGCTGCCAGTGATTGACTTATTTGTGTCAGTGCCTTGCACAAGGGAAATAATTCAGCTGTTAATTCTGAGATGATCATGTGCCAGGCTGTGTGACATGACATGCCTGGGTGGAGGATTAATTGGTTTCCCCCAAGGGATGTGCCTGGGAACAGCTAGAACATGGTAGTGACACAAGCCAGACTGATGCAGCTGTTGACTCAGGGCCACAGCTGTGCAAGGAGCCTGGGCCAAATAAACAGACACTATTAGGCCCTGGGGGGTTAGAACATTTCTGTCAGGCTCTGTATTGTGTGATGCCAAAGAGCATTCAGTTACTCAAAGCACCAGATTGGCTGCACATTATAACTCTGACTCTCCCCTCTGCCTGAGCACAACCGAGATGTAGTGAAGAGTCGTGGGTGCAGGGACTCAGTTGTCTTTCCCTGATCCCAGCATAAATAACAGCAGTAGGGAACCCACCCCAACTTCTACCACAGGTATAAAGTCTTTAATGGACCTCATACCAATGGAGGATCAGGAGGATGGTATTCTGCTCCACAACTTCCCCTCGTCCGTGCCCCACTCCTGGAGTGCCCGTGACAGGCTCCCTTCCTCCCCTTACACTGGAGGTGGAGGGCAGCTACTGTAGAAGACAACGGAGTTGTCTCCACCAGCCTTCTGCAGAGAGAGAAGTTACCTACCGAAGGGGACATCTCCATCAGCTATCTCCAGCCAATTACACAATACATCACTCTGTTGATTACAATGCTATTAATGAAAATCCTGGGGGAGATATGAATCCTAAGCAAGGATCAAAACCATAATATATTAAATTTATCTAGACCTGGGTTACACTGGGTGATAATGAAACTTCTTCAGGCACATGCCCAGTTTAACAGCCGATAAACTGTAGGATTTCATCAGAGGCTGAGGTGAAGGATAGAGACAATTTCACAGATCATCCCTGTATAAACATTCTGAATCACAATGTAACTAAATCTGATCATATTGCGACATTATGGAACAACATGGGGAATCTAAATACCAGCCCGCTAGCAACATAAAAGACAAGTGGCTTTTCTTCATTAATAACAATACTTAGCTCTTCCATTTTTTCATCTGTTGATCTCAAAGTGCCTTGCAAAAGAAGCACAAGTACCATTATCCCCATGCTATAAATGGGGAAACAGACATGTAAGGGAAATGCCTTGCACAAGGTCACACAGCTGGGCAGAGGGAATACATAGAAGGGGAACAAAAATGATTTGGGTCATGGAGGGATTGACGGAGGAAGAAAATCTGAATAAAGCTTAATTTGGAGAGTCTGACTAAACACACTGAGGACGGGTGTGACTGTCTACAAGGACCTGAAAGGTGTCAACAACAAGGAAGTAGAAAAAATATTTTAGAGAGCTCTTATACTTAGGAAAAATGGGGTGAAATTAACTACTCTTTTCCTGAACATCAGAGAATATTTCTTACTAGTGAAATCTGTAAGATTGTGGGAAATCGGCTTCACGAGACCTGATGAAAGAAGTTCCATCACTTGAGAATTATAAGACTGGGAAAGGAGCCGTCCTGCCCTGGCCAGTATGGGTAGACTCGGTCTGACTTTGAAGTCTGTGCGGCCCTGTTCTTTCCTCAACCTTCGGCAGCAGCGACATAGCAGTGCCCAATGTTAAAAGTCAGCCTCATGTCGGCACCACTGGACATAAGTGTGAAGGTCAGAAATATGCGAATATATCCTCAGCACTGGCTACAGCCTCTACACTGACAGAGCAGTAAGCAGGGTCGTTTTCTTGTCATTCACACGCAGGAAGCCCAAGCAGGAAACTAGATGGTCACCAGTAAAACAAACAAACAAACCTCTTCTCCAAAACTACCACCTGCATTCTGCCTCCTACAGCTCGTTGTGGGGAGAGGGCTACTTCTGCTTGAGAGTGCAACTCTTCGAGAACCTTCCACCTCTGCGGCCCGGGGCTGAATTCCAGCTGAACGTGAAAACAGCGTTGCTGGTTTCATCCTAGTCCTCGGAAGATATTTGTCCACAGCAGAAAATCAGGACACCATTTCGTATGACTGTAAAGGCATCTTGGCTATTTCTACAGAAGGGAGACCCACAACTGGAGCAAAAGGAAGCATGCAGTTACAGAGCTCTACATGAAGGGGTCAGCAATTGAATGGGGGGGGGGAAGCACGCTGCAGAACAGGACTGAGGAGTTTTTGTGGAGCTGAGTGGAGGGAGCACAAGTCTCATGTAGCGGGGGGACTGCAAATTCAAAAGCAAGGTACATGGGGAGAGTGAGGAACCAAATATGGGATCAGCAAGGGGCACTCCAGGTGAGGACTGAGGCATGTTGGCAGAACTGAGGGCGGGGAGCCAGGGACTGGATTAGCCAGGGGTGCACCAGGGTTGATCAGGAGTGAGGAGCATATGGCAGAGTTGGGAGGGCGGGGGAGGTGAGTTTGTACCCTGCCCGCCCTTACAGTAACTTTCACCGAGTGTCACTGGTGTATAACTTCCACGAGCATCACATTCCTCTAGCTTGGAAAATGGTTCGTGACAAATCTAATGTCAGTGGCGTTTTTCAGTACGATATTGCTGAACTAGTGTGTTATAATCCTGTGGTGAGGGCTCTGAAACACTGTCTGGTTCATTCAAGAGCTTCAAAGGAAGCCTTTTAGATTCAGCAAGAGCCATCCAGAGTGCAGCGTGCAAGCTGGTACGGTGAACGTCACTAGGCTGTTCTGGTGGCAGCAGCTGTCACACTAACATGGACAAACACACAGGAAACCTGACCTCCCAGGAAGATCCATGCAGTAAAATCTGCTTGTAATGAGTGAGTCACTCAATGCATGAAAGAACTGGAACAGGCAGCCCGAATGCAAATGAGGACTTTAATTGCATTTCTTCCCCCTCGGCCCTCACAGTTGGTCTCTCCAACAGCATATAACTGCTGTCTGGCATTAGCTCCTGTAGTACAACTAACTATCCCCTTTCTGTTCCCCCAAAAGACTGGGGTTAATCCTGGCTGGGCCATAGAATTTGGGGCTTATGCAGTTCCCTCACCCCAGTCAAACCTGCCTTTCATCTTTCATGAAAGCTATGGTTTATTATCCTCCTCTGCAACATCCTCTTCTTCCGTGGGATGGGTAGGACTGTCTCCTTCAGATCTCAGTCACAGCAGGACCTGAACAGCAACCAGCAGGAGGGGAGCAGCCAGAAGGAAAGTTAAATCTCTGCCAGACATCTCTGGAGCGGTGGGATGGAGTTTGCTGAGGGTATTGCTCCTGCAGGATTTTCATTCTTGCCCCTCGCTCACAGCACCAGCTGTGGAACTGGAGTCTAAATTCGGAGGTGACATGTAAACTGATATACACTAGGCTCCCCCACAATCAACCAAACATTCATGCACTCTCCTGTTGGGTGTTTTTCTTGCTGTCTTCCTCTCTTCCGGCTCTCAGCATGTGAGTTCTCTGTCTTTCTAGGATTTGCACCAAATTAGGCTCAGACCCACTCAAACCCAGCAGGCCAAATTCAAGGGTAATGTGCAAGTGTGTGTGCTGTGGGGATAGTTCAACATGAGTGCAAGTCTGAGACTATCAGTACATGTGAGGGAGCACAAAGAAGGCTCTAAATGGATATAACAGCGACCTTGGGGGCTGGGAGGTGTCACTTACATCAATTTAGATTCTCTCTAAACTTAGCATGACAAACTAACCTCTCAATTTAGCACCAAGTCTACTACAGTTGGGAGGAAAGAAGGGTTTGTTTTTGTGGAGAAGGAAGGCTCATCTATGACTGTCACATTTGCACACATCGGACTTCTCAGGGAGCACCCCAGGACGTTTATCTGGAGCCTGCAATGAAGAAACACCAAAAGCGTTCTCTGCCATTCACTGCAGTCAAAGGTTCACGCTGGGATGTTAACTGACATGAAGCAAAAGTTCTGAACCACAGAATGTCAGACTCAGTTTTACAGAGGGACCGGTTCTAACCTGGCACTTGGCAGGAGAGCCAGCATGGAGGTCACCCCTGATGATTGACTCTGGATGTGGCTAGCTCTCGTCCCTTCTTTCCCACTCACACATGCACCCTTCCTGGAGCTGGAGGTGCAGATGTAGCAAATTGCTTTGTGCCCAGTGCGCTGGAGATGAAGAATCTTGCTGAGTACCTCTGACTGGCTGAGCTTCTCCAGGTTCTCTCGCAGCAGCAGACGAGGTGATGGAAAAGACCCTGATGTGCTTAGGCGGATGAAGTTGGCACAGACAATACAGGGATGGATGGATGACTGCATGTTGAGGCAGAAATTCAGAGCTGTATGGTTTCAAACAAGGGAAGAAAAATTTCAGGTGAAGAGAATGAAAGATTAGTGTCCAGGTAGGGTACCAAGTGTCTTAGTCTTGTGTGCATGGCAGGACATTTCATAAAACTCTGCTGCCTCATCTTCCCACAGATACAAAGAAACACAGCCACTTCTCCATCCTCAAATAATTCCATGTGCTCTCTACAGTCAAGATGAGGAGCCACTTCCAAATTGTCTTCCTTGTTAAAAACAGCATAAACCCAAGCAGCTTCATGGGTCTCGTCTCTTTCAACTCGTCTCTCTCCAGGCCTACCATCTCCACTCCATCCCATCATTTACTTTACTTCTCTACTTCTTCCTGCAGAAGATACTCTTTACCTGAGGGTTTGTTTAGGATGGTAAGGAAGATCAATGATTTGTAAACGGTATGGAGTAAAGCGCTATAAATCATCTGGATCCTGAGAGAATGAGTTTTTCTCCCCTTTGAAGGTCAAGGGTAGAGGAGTTTGAATAATTTCTCAGACAAAAGTAGATCATTTTGGTTCTTCAAACATTATCCATTTACATGGTAAGTGAACATGTTCAGCAGATAGTTTGTAATGAACATATTTTAGCCCATGGTTTGTTTGCAGACCGGTTATTCTGAGCAGTTGCTATGTATTATTGATATGGTTGGTCAGATGCATGGTATTGTTTCTGTTCAGTGATTAGAGATACACAGGAATCCTTTCTTCTGTCCACAAATTATCCATAAACATTCTCAACTGTTATCCAAATTAAATCTATTAATCTCTGTCTATGGCATTTAGATATTTGTAAGTGAATAAAAGGAGTCATGAATACCAAGTAAGAGAACTGGATAGATTTCTTTGCACAAATATTCTTTTGCTGTATTTGATTGCTTGGCTGTAACTAGGGACATGTTGCTTCTTGAAAGGTGTCTCAAGCTCTCCTGTATGCAGAAGATTCTTGGAACTCAACATAATGGTATAAATATCAGAAACCCTAAAGGATTCTCACATGATAGATTAACAAGAGCATGTTACTATCACTTCCTGATCAAACTGAAAAACTCAGCTGGACGATATCAGAAGACTAAATAAATAATGCAAAATCCACCCATAATCTCCTACCAAGAAAACACCAGATGTTCCAACCCTGGAGAGCTCTGAGGCTTATATAGTCTTCGGCTTGTTACATACACTGCAGATGACAGAGTCTTAAATATGTCACCAAAGGCTTGTGTCTGAGCCAAGGAAAGTATTGCAAGTGCTCTCTGGTTTCTGTGCCACCAGCGGAGATCAAGCTCCTGTGTTCTTGGTGAGAGTAAGAAAATAGCACAGACCACAGCTTCTCCTGAGAAGCCAGGATCCTTCTAAACAATTCAGCTTTTGAAGAATAGTTGTGGGATTAAAGTTAGAGCTCCTGTCTATCAACTTCCTTTGTTTCTATTTTTTCCCTATTGTTCTGTCACTTGGAAAAGCAGAAATACAGCCAGCCCCAACTGATCAGAATGTGGGGTTCTTGACAGAATGCACAAGTGTCAAGCGAAGTGCTCAGAGAACTAGCTTGAAGAATGCATTGGGGAGACAATGGAGACATTATGATATAAAAACGTACAGAGATTACATTGAAAGACAATTAAATACAGACAGACAGAAGGGATGAGAAATAAGGGATGGAAGATTAATGTATGAAACAAGTTACGGTCCTTATTGTTTTGTTTCCTGATAGTCCTGCTACATTTCCACCCCTGTGCATTCAGAAGTGAAGCATTATTTCTGAGCTAAAGGGAGCAAAGACAGAATTCATTTCTTGTCAGCAGCTACAACTATTGTCATCTTCAACAGAATTGCACCGGTGCATGTCAGGTTTAAATTTGGTCCAAAATCTTACTCATAAATCGAATAAGATATTTTATCTGTTTCTAAGATGCTCATTTTATTTCTACAAAGAAACAGTTCAATTTTCTTGCTCCACCACAGATGAAAGTGGTGATGGAAGACTTTTCCAGCTGGAGTTTTATTTCTGGGCAAGGTGGTGGGAGCAGCAGCTTCTTGCAGGGGTTTTATTTAGCTGGCGAGCAGGATTTGCCTCTTGGACTTGCCTGTTCCTAATTCTCTTACACAGCTCATCTCTCCTGGGCAGAAATTCAAAGTCTATCTCAGTGGTTCTGAAAAGCAGGCAGAGCTGCAATGCACTAATTACATCCTCAGTGGTGTGTAACAAGCATATCGTGCCGTTGCAGCTACTGTACAGGACATCCACAAGTAACACCCCAGTAATTATGTTGCTGAGCTGTGTGATTATACAGTCCAGTTCCCCAAGCTAATGTTGCTTATTCTTCTTGCTGTTGTATATTAAATCTGTCCCACCATAAGCAGTCAGGACTGAAATGTCCCTTTGCCCCACTGTCAGCCGAAGAATCACTTCCGCCTTGATTCAAAAGATCAGCACCAGACCTCCTTTTTTTCAGTGTTGAGCCCACAACCCTGAGCAGTGCTCATAACCTGAGTAATACTGGGTTGTGATTATTGCTGCTGCATGGAATGGCCAATAGAGATGCTTCTATGGAGTGGCCAGCAGCTCCGTGGATTGGCAAGGCAGTTGTACTCATGAGTTAGAAGTTCCCTGGACTGACATTCAACAGGAAGACTGGCTAGCTGCTCCATGCACTCCATCAAGAAGTGGTGGTCTAGGGAAGAGGAGTAATGAGTATTCACTACCACTGGACTCAAGTGCAACAAAGTAAACAACACCAGTTTCAGAGGTAGGGAAGCAAGAGGCACAAGGTTATCAAAGCACAGTGGGTCAGCTGCTTTATTTATCGTTTAATTTTGTTTTTGTGTTGACAGAAGAATGCAACCAGCCAAAAATATATCAAACAAAATACTGAGAATACATTTGGCTTTTGAAGTGTGTCCTGGTGAGAGCAATACAAAAAATAATTTAGGACCAACCGTGTAATTATGTGCAGTTATTCCCACCTTCCATTACTGGAGATAACAAGATGAATAGTAAAAAGTGAACTTTAACAATCCTGTAATTATAGCTACTGAACCGTACGTTATTGAAAGAATTGTGCAAAATCCAGATGCAAAAGAATCAACTGGGTATGTAAATAGAAATGAAACAGTAAAATAATCAAGTGATGAAGAAGTAATGGGAGGCACTAAATAGCTCCTCAGCTTCTTTTACTGCCGTGTTTTCATTTCGTTAACAAATACTTCGTTTATTTTTATCATTTTGCCACATGTCCCACAATTATACATTGTTTAAGTTTTATAACCAGCTCGGCAAAAATATCCTGGTCGCTGCTGATTACCATTCAGACCTTTCTATTTTACTCTTACACAAAATTGGACTTCATAGAGTGTTTTATATCCTTATTCTTTGTAACCTAAGTAGCAGAGTACTCAGGGACGCTGAGGATTCAACTACTTGCAGGAATGATGGAAGAAAGTCCAAGGAATTACTGTGCTTGACTTGTCAAATATGGGTGTCTAAAGTTAAAACTCCTAATCAATATTCAGGCGCTTAAAGAGAAGCAGCCTGTTTTTCAGAAGCGCTGAGAAATGCCCCAAGTCAATGGAAGCTGTGGATGTTCAGCACCTGTAAATATCATGTCTGCTTAAGTGCCTGATTGCGGATCTGGGATCCTAACCTCGGGGACCCGGGGTGGAAAGCTTTGACTGTAGCTGTTAATATTTGTTTTTCTGTCTTGAGTGAACATTTCCCTTTAGCACTCAGCAAAGCCATCTATTTGAAGAAGACTAGTCAATACAAGACTCTGAGTTTGTTGATGATTCTTTCTGTTTTTTAAAAAGCAAATTTTGTGCCAGCGATAAGTGACAGCCCAGAAATCAAAGACAGCTTTATCCAAAGAACACGTAGACACTGGGCAGCTGCAGGGCAAACTTTTGCCTCATTTCACCTTAGCCAATAGGCCTTAACCTGGAGAGGACAGCTTTCACAGCTGAAGTCCAAACCTTACGGCACATCCTCTGCCCAGACTATAAAGGGAGGCTCGCATATAAGGAAAATATTACACTAGCGACCCCACACACTGCAGTTCACAATGTTACTGTAATGTTTTGGGTCATTACCCTGGAGTACTGCAAGGCTTTCTTGCTGATGCTTAGGAGGGCAATTAGTGAGAGTGGACTAGGATGTGGACATTTGTCTATCTCGGAATGGACTGAGGCCAACTCATTTAATCAGTTCACCAAACAACTAAATTATAAGGCCAGCCCAGCCAGCCATCCTTCCCCAACTCCAGAGTTTCTAAAAAATAAACAGCTTGATTCTCCACTACCTTGTACCTTGTGTCATCACTGACATCTATGCTGTGAAACTCCACTGAATCTGAATGGAAGCATTTTGACTTGCGCAGCACAGGTGTTTATAATAATATATGGTGTGGTGTGGGGCCAGGCCAGAGGGGGTACCAGGCCCAAAGATACCACATCTCAGTCCCCATAATGCTCTCTAAATGCTGGTCATTCCAGGCAGATGTTCTCTTGGGGCTTCCCCATTTAATCCTGTGCTGTTATTTTTCTGTTTCTATGGCCCAGAGAGACATACATTTTCTCCTACTCCCAGCTCTCTTTCTTTCTTCTCTCACACTAAAGGGAAGGCAGAGAGGTGGACTCAACCAAAGCTCTGCTATAGCCATGGAGTTCAGCTCCACTTCAAATGGAGGGCTCAACACCTGGCTTGATGAGAGGACGGAAGAAGGTCAGAATGATGGCTGAAGCGCAGCCCATATATTTCTGCAATGTAGTCTGTGGCCTCCCAGATTTTTAATACAGAAGCACAACACATAGAAATGACAATCCCAGGCCTGGTCTACATTACAGAGTTAGAGCAACATAAGGCAGCTTACATCAACCTAACTCTGTAAGCATCTATATTAAAATGTTGCTCCCACCGATGTAACTTGCCTACTACACCAACTTAATAACTTCATCTCCACGAGAGGTGTAGCACTTAAGTAGATATAGTTAGGTCAACACAGTGTGTTGCTTACATCAACTGTTGCTGCCTTTCAGAAACTGCCCCACAATGCCCCACACTGGTAGTCAAATTGGTGCAAGTGTGTCTGGTGTGAGCACACACCGCTGACAGAAGGGGCGTAGTGTGGACACGTATAACTTATTCAATTACTGTGGTGGTTGTAAGTCAATATAACATAGCTTGCCTTCATTTTGTAGCATAGACTTCAGCATGCAATGCTCACTCTTGAATCAAGCTGCGGTATTTCCAGGTCACCAGCAGGCTTTATTTAATACCTTCTCTCCCCTTGACTATCACCAGCCTATGGCTTCTCTAAACCTCAGCTTGGACAGACTGCTCAACTCCATGAATGTACTAAGGAGTGTGAGCACACTGCCCCGTCCTCCAACAACTCCTCTGATTCCCCATTCATTTCAGGATCCAATTCACAATTGTCCTCTTTTTCAGTGTTTTCCATGGAAGGTGCCTTATGCCACCTAACAGGCCTTACCCTCCCTACTCCTCAACCCTGTTGACCTAGTACCAGTCTCCTCTCTGTTCATCCCCAGAGTGACTGAGAGAGCCTTCTCCTCTGGAACAATCTCCCTAGCTCTGTTCCTTTCACTCGTGTGCCATCTGAAAACATCCCTCTTCTCTTAGGAATCAACCCACCCTATCCGTCCCCAGCTCTCTGAAAGTACCAAGTGCTGTGTTCTTCTCAAACAAACAGTGAAAAGCATGAAATTCTGTCATTCTAAATTATTTTGATTTAAGATTAGGAGGCAGGGGGATAAATAAATAAAGAATAAACATAAAGTCTCCATCTGAGACAGGGAGAGCTAGAGTATAATTCACTCTGTAACCATCTGCTTCTGAGAGGCAACAAAAGCCAGCTGCCTCAAAACAGCCCCTGCACACAGGCAGGGAGACATTTAACAGTGCAGTTATTCTGGTTTTCTGGCTATATTTCCTTTCAGTTACATAGTTTCATATGCCACCTTAAGTCCCTTATCCTGTGGGGTTCTGAGCACCCTCAGCTTTCATTGACTGCAATGACAGCCAAGGACCCTCAGCTCTTCAGTAGAGGGGGCCTTCGGGATGTCAGTCAATCAGCTGCCACCAAACACGCTCCTGCACGCCAGGGTATCCGCTTTTCTCCCCCACCCCCTCTCTCCAGCACACATATATATAAATATATATATATTTATATGTTGTGTGAAGCAGGGAGGACTATGTTTGGGAACTGTGCAATTTTCAATCCCAAAAAAGATCAAACCAATCCCAATATTTGCTTTCCCAAAATACAGGAAGGGAACTAATTTTCCTCAGCATCAAAGGTCCCAGAATTGACCTTGTTATGCAGGGATTGGAAGCAATCAGCTGCATGGGGAGATCCTTTCTTGTTATGCCCCTTCCTAATCTTTTTCATGCAATATTTACAGCACTGGGAATGAAACAAACTCACTGGCCATGATCCCTGCTATAGGCTTATTCAGCCATGGTGGTACCGAGCTGTTTTACAAGACAAGCATCTTGCTACAACACAGGGAGATAGAGTCAATGGACCTTTTTGACTGAGACTCATAGCAACTCAATCAGTTCTGCAATCAGCTGTGATGCTAAATGGCCCTGGGGTTTATGCAGGAGCAAATGGAGTTATGTTATTTTTGAGCAGGGATGGTCTCCAAAGAACTGCAAGTTAAACAACGTGGATGCACAGAGACAGAGAGAGAAGAGGTGAAAAGGGTAAAGAAAGGGATGATGTGTGCTGAGAAAACATGGAGTCCTTATTTGGATTTCCTAAACCATTATTAAGCAGAGAAGGGAGATCCCAAAGGCTGAGAGATCTAAGCAGCACATGGAAATCTGCTCACTTTTCACCAGCACATCTCAAGCTGTTCTTCTGCACAGCTCTACCGCGAGCCAATTTAACAAAAGCGGGAACAGGTTAGAACACTAGTTCCAAAAATGATTCAACACATTGATTGTCCCACCCAGTAGGAATGCAGCAGCCACACAAAAACCAGCTTCGCCAGGATAATTAACCCTTTCATTCCTGGCAAAACTATGACACGTTGTAAAGCATAGATCTAAGAGGAGAGAGCGAGTGGGACAGTGAGGATAAAAGTGGAGGAGAAGAGAAGAAGGGGTTAGATAAGAAGGGGAAACAGCACAGCAAACACTTTTCAAATCTCCATTGAAATCACTGCTTTGTTGGCCGGATGAGACGAGGTTAAGAGAAAGGCAAAACCCCGTTTCTGAGCTCCTGTTTACTTCAGCGGATAAACAAATTTGGATTCGGAAGGAAAAAATCTGAGATGTCAGCATACTTCAAAAGCAGAATATTTTACTCAGTACACTTTCCATTAGTGCGATGCTCCCAGCTCGCTCTCTCTCTCTCTCTGATATGTTCTTCACTGCCTTAGCTTACAATGGTGTCAATGACAAAATTGAAGGCACTGATAAAAGCATCATGGAATCAGCCTAATCCACATAGCCAAGCTACGCACTTCTCCAATTATACCGAGTATTATTATTGTGCAATTTTCTGCATGGAAACACAAAAATAAAGATGACAGTCTTAATCTCACTTCCCTTCTTTCTCCCCCGCCCCCCCCACATCTTCCCTTTTATCTGTCCTTACTTGGCTGGTCTATCAGTAGGAAACAAAAAAAACAGGGAAGAACAAGGATGTCCTGACTCCCATAGTGGGAACCACACCAAGGAAATGAGCTTCACCTCAGATAAGCATACAAATGAATTTCATTCCCAGGGAGAAAACATTAGGCTAGCTCCTTAGCTAGCACTATAGCTCCATGAAAATCAGTGAACTCACACCGATTTACACCAGCTAAGAATCTAGCCCAGGGTCTTTGGGAGTTGGGCTTTTGCTTTTTCCCTCCACATTCTCTTTTGCTTGCAGCTAGAATGCCATGTCAAGTGGATTCTGCCAAATTTCCCAAGAAAAGCAGAGCTGGAGCTGGTAGGTACTTGGAGGAGAGACCTCCTGGAAAACTCTGATGATGCAAAGTCATTTCTAGGGTGCTCTTCCTTCTTCATCAGCATTTAGCCAATGGCACTAGTGGGTGCAGTGCTGCAGGAAGTATGGATGATGGTTCCATAGGAAGTACTCTTCCCTTTGAAAGTCCATCTCCACTTCGAGCTAGGCTCAAGGAGACATACCCGCACTAGCTTTGATAAAGGTAATGCACTAAAAATAGAGTGCAGCTGCAACAGTGTGAGGGGCTAACTGCCCCAAGTGCACACCTTTTTGAGACGCTAGGCACATACTTGAGATGGCCAGGTCCTCGGGCCACTGAAGCTACATTCTACTTTTAGCACAGCAACTCAGTCAGAACTAGCATAGGTACGTCTCCTCGCGCTGGGAATTACACCCCCAACTGGAAGTGTTGCCATACTGTAAGTCAGTAACAAAGTATTTCACTGCTTGGTGGGAAGTGGCACCGTGCTGCTGGAGGGGCCATCTTTCGGATGAGACATGAGACCAAAATCCTGATGATCTGTGATCTTACTCTGGAGATTGTGTTCTAAGTCAAACCAGTGTGTTGAAGCCTGAGCCAAATACCACTTTGCACTCGGGGGTGCATCCTCTGCATGAATCATACTAAATCCCAGCAACTAACAGGAGCATTTTTCAAGGGAGCATTGGACCAAAATGTAGCTTTCAAATGCATAGGAACTGAAGACTCAACGTGACCACCAGTTCACATGGGACGACGTCCCACCTTTGGCAAAGGCCAATGTCCAAATAAACTCAAAGACGAGTGGAAATAAGTCCGGTGAAAATCTTAAGCAGAAAGGGACAAAGGGGAGATGAATGGGTATGTCTACCTGGCAATTAGATACCCATGGCTAGCCCAGGCCAGCTGACTTGGTCTCACGGGGCTCAGGCTAAGAGGCTGTTTAATTGAGGTGTAGACATTCTGGCTGGGGCTGCAGCCCAAGTTCTGGGACCCTCTTTCCTCGCAGGATCCTAGAGCCTGGGCTCCAACATGAGCCCAAATGTCTACACAGCAGTTAAACAGCCCCTTAGCCTGAGCCCTACAAGCCTGAGTCAGCTGGCCTGGGCCAGCCACAAGTTTTTAACTGCAGTGTAGACATACTCAATATGACTGCATTTCTTTATTACTGTCTTGCTTGCCAGAATTTTAGTCTCAAAAAACATATAAAGCATGACCCTGGAAACTTTATTCAATTGGCTAAATTTGCACATGCATAAAAACCTGGCGTCTGACCAAAAAAAGCCATAATGAAAGTTGAAAAAGATGAAATAACACAGGAAGTTTTTATGTGCAGTGAATTGCTTTGCTTGCTTGGAAGGGATGCATTTCCACTGCAGCCGGGAAACACTGATTGCAACTCTAACCCTCTTCAAGAGCAACAAAGGGAGGTAACGTTCACCTCGTAAGGCCGCTTCATTTCTATTCGCAACATGGCAGGGAAAGGGTACCAAAATATTTCAGTATACATGTGCTTAGGACTTGGAAGGGGATCATCCCAAACCACCTTTAATCAAAACAGCCCCAATTCGAATGGACCAAAGGAACCATAAACAAAAAGTTTTAGAAAAAGGTCTCCAAGGTACAGTTTAAAATGGGAGGAACAACATAATGTGTCTGTCTCCTGCTTTCTTCCTGGGCTGTTTCCAAGTTAGGGCACAAAAGCACAACCATCTGTTAAGCAGTCAGTAGACACACATTGGACAGTCAAGATTCTGTGTAGATTTTGCTGAGTCCTACTGGAAAAACCATCCAACAAGAAAATATAAATTCCTGTGGTTCTTTTCCATTCTCATCAGACATAAATACACCTCCCATGGAAGGGGTCACCGATGTCATTGGCCTGACACCACTTTATGCAGCTACAGTGCAAAGGATGCCCTTCCCACTTACACCAGTGTCAATCAAGATTAACTCCATTGCCTGAGGTAGAGTTATACAAGTGTGAAACCTTTGTAAGTGAGAATGGAATTGGGCTTCCTCTCTCTAAGAGCTTATACTCCAACAGATGGATGAGTGCTGAGGGGCTTCTTGGGATCAAGATCTATAGAAGGCTCTGAAGATATTAACAACCATACACATGCCAAGGGCTAGGGATACTGTCACTTTCAAGATCCATATTATCCCCAGAAGCAGCTTGAGTTAAGGAAAAGCAGGGCAGCTGGAGAGCTGGAGCAAAAATGAAAAATGTGTGTTTCTTTTGCATGATAGTCACGTAGTTGGCATGTGACTGAAGGAATTGGGGGCTTTGGGAAAATGGAGCAATGCAGGGGGGAGGTAGGTGAGTGAGCAATGCAAAGCCTGGAGGGATGGAGCAATGTAAGACCACAGGTAGACATAGTGTGTCATTGCAGAGAAACGATGGAACTAAAACATCACCCCTCATTTCCATCCTTCAGGCCAGATGACATCTGTGTGAGACATTAGCTGTTATATATTTCTAGTTCAGTCATTCAACTGCAAATTCTATATAATAGCTCATTTCAAATCACGTCGACTACCTGGAGCATCAGAGATACAGGGCCTGATTTTCATCTATACTGAGATCCCTTTACACCTCTATAATAATGTAAAGGGGCCTTAAAATAGGTACACTTCTGGACCCTTTTACACTGCCAACTGTGTCCCCTCTATGCTGCCATAGGGTGTAAAATGGTTTTAGTATAGATGAGACTGCAGCGCACAGTGATGCTGTACTGGTGATGTTATTTCATTTCAGTGGACTCTCTGCTGCCCCATTTGCCAGTGATGGCTATTACTGGTGACTGCAGTGAGAACAATATGCTAACTTCATTCCATCCTTTGACTTGTCAGGGGCTTGTTTTACTCGCAGCTTGTGGAACATTCTAGGGTCTGGCCAGCCAAACAATCCTTGCTTAAGTGGAATGTGACTATTAATGCTACCTATGGACACAAGGTGCCTATACACTGGATGGACAGATATAAATGTGTTTGTACTACACATAGAATACAAACATGACAATTAATTGGAATTGGATGAATAAATTACCATACTCTACAATTAAAATTTACCAGTTAGAACATAAAACACACACTTTATCTGCATCTTCTTTGAGCACGTTTTCTGTACTAAATGTGCTAATAATCTCTCTGGGTCTCTGAATTCATACATATAACACCCATAAATCGCCATTTCTGAATCTCATATGTGGGAACAAACCCTTATTACTGAGATTATACAAACCTGGGATCAGAAATCTATTGTCCCATAGTTAGTGAATCTATTCTGCGGCTCATAGACTTTGCTAAAGACTTAGCAGTTTCAGTAGCACTCTCTCTGGACACAGGGAAGATACAGACTGGCTGAATCAGAGGTCTGGATGCTGCAATAAGCTCGGGGCATGAAAGACATTCCTTCTTCCAAATACAGATTTCTCCCATCCCCACAAATTTCCTCATCCAGCCTCTTCCCCTAGCAGAGATTCCCACATCAGCCTCTCCACCTGTCTAGTAAATAGTATGTATTTTTGCCTGGCTGGTCCATAATCAGGATGGAAAGAGGGAGAAAATAAATGAGTGTGAGTGACAGAAAGATGGAGAATGTCAGACAGTGTGACAGAAATAGAAAGAGAGAAAATGGGTCAAAGAAAGTGTAAAATAAAAGGATTAAGAAAGAGAAAAAGAAAAGGGAAGGAAAGAAAAGAAAATCTAATAGCAGATGACAAACAAGGAAAGACACATACACCTCATCAGAGTCACACTTTCTGACTGTTGACAATCTGCCACAGTACAACACCTCAAGCATCCATTATTCTTTTCAATCTGCTAACGAGTACATGTCAAGATGAGAGATGCTAATGTACTGTATTAACATTTCCCTACAGCCACAGAGCCCATTATCAACAGAGATAAACCTGCGCCAGGATAAATTTCTTATCAGAATATGGGCAGAGAACAGTTTAAAATTGTGTTAGATTGAACAGATCTTCATTGCTGCAAGCTCCCGAAAGAAATTGGAAGAACAGTAAAATATTCCATGCAGGAGCCAATATCAAAATACCCTCCTTGCCTCCCATCACTTTGGAGCAGTGCTGTAACAACTGTGCCTTTGACTCGGTTTTTGGGCCCCAGATTTAAAGGAATGATTTCTCTTTGCTGCCTATACCAGTTAGGAATCTGAAATATAAATTATAAAACAACACCCCCGCCCCAATCCTGCCCCTTCTGGTAATTCAGGACTGTGACCTGTTGCTGCTGATGAACGTCTTATGGTTTGCCCTTGAGGTTTAAGCACTCAGACTGTTGAGACTGAGTAATTTGATCTGGGGCCAACATTCAGGCACTGAAGGGAATATCATTAATTACAGAGTTGTATTTATTTAGGGAGATTTTAAGGGGTTAATGAAAGGAAAACTGAAGCTGATTAGCAAAACAGACTTCCTTGCCAGAGAGCTCTATCAGGCTTCGAAATGATCTCTGAAAGGGAACTGATGGAAGCCCCAGTGCTTTGGACATTTTAAGTGGACTGGACAAGTCTTTATGGAAAAAGTCCCATAGAATGTAATAGAGATAGATATAACCAGCTGAGTTCTATAGAAATTGCTCTAAAAACCTACAAAATGTAATAGGGAATTATCTTGGTTCCATAGAATTGTTAAGTCTTCCTATGGAATTTAATAGTTAGATCCTTGGGTTAAGATTCTATAGATGGGTCTAAATAAACTTTCTAGAGAAAGATTATCATTCTCTATTTGATAAAAGAAGCACCACTGAAGGGAACAACTCTGCATTGGTCATCACTTTTATGTGACTTAGAAGGTATTTTCCATTACTAATTTAATGATCATATTCACTTGAACTTCTACCTGTGTATTTAAGGTTCATTCCCTTGAAACATAGACTAACATCAAGTTTCAATAATTTATTGCCATCACAGGATAAACAAAGTTAATTCATTTAGGATGGGTGATGGAATGAATGGGTTTTATTAACTGTGTAACTGCCCATTTTGGATTTGGTACCAGGGCTCTGTAGCAAGATTTCTGGCACACGTAACGAGACGGTCACCGACTTGAGGAAAAACAGCTGTTTATTGCCGGCAAAATGGGCCCAGCGGAATTGTTTGCAAAGGCTGAGCCCCGATTATTCTGGGGTGTTGCCTTATATACATTTTAGGATTACATGAATATTTATACATAACATCACTACATTTTACATAGACAAGCTTGAGTGAGGATGCGCAGTGTGTATTTCTTTGTCTAAGTTTTGTGGGAGAGTATGCGCAGTTTGGTTTTCTTTGTTTGAAATTTAGGGCCTAGTTATTTTTTTAGGCATGAGTGAGAGTATGCGCAGTGTAGTTTTCTTTGTTTAAGTTTCGGGCCTATTTGGACTTATTTTGGCCTTGAAAGAAAACTAGCCTTTTACTTAAGATTTTTAGTACACACTACAAAACAACACAGACTAATGATTATATTTCTCATGACTTCACAGAACTATGTGCAGTTTGATAATTAGCCAGGTGCATTTTATTTACAATACAGCATGCAAGGCCAAGTGAAGCTAAGGAAAAATGTATATAGCTTGCCTCACTGATTCAGCCTGCCTCAGCTCCACATCATTTGGTCTCTAGCTGTTGGCTTTTCTCCTGAAGTTATATGAAGGTTTTCTTCTTTGTTTTCCCCTAGACAAGTGGTTCAAGTGGGGGATTGAGAGCCAGGATCTCTGGAGTCTGGTCCCATATCTGCCACCAACTTGCTGTGTTTGTTTCTTGGAAAAAGTAGCATCCTTTCTCTGTGCCTCAGTTTCTCTATCTGTATGATACTGACCTAATTCACAGAATAGTCAAGAGGATTGGCTAATGATTGTAACACTTTGTCAAATTCTTATATAAAAGGTGTTATAAAAGCACAAAGCATTATTATTAATGATATTTGTGCAAATGTTGTGTTAGTGACAGGTTAGTGACATATCAAGTGAGCAGAAAACCAGATGGAGCAATGCATCAGTAGCGCTTAGTTCCTCTTTAAACACATAACCCGTTTCCTCCTCCCCACACGCAATGCCAGCACCAGTTTGCAGCCCTAGACAAAAGGTAAATGTTGGCCTTTCCTATGTGGTTGCCATTTACATATTTGAGATTCTCTAAATGATCAGTTGTCCTAGGAAGACACTTGTTCTGTCCAGTATGGTACATACCAAACATGAGACCAGCTTTCTAAACTATGGAAGGGACCCTTAAAGGGCTATGTACCCATTCAAAATTAACTCCTTATATTTAGTAAGAAAATTAGTGGGCAAGATGCCTTACAAGCACAAGGAGAGCAGCTGCACCAGAAGGCAGAGTCCCACTCCCAAGAGGGCACCAGCAGTCATTTCTTAATACTGAGGTACTTACCTTCCCCTGCTGGCTAACAGAACATTCCCCTGAGACAAACAGCCATGAGTTCCAGCAAGAGCATCATAAAACCCCTGTCAGTGAAGATTGCTGAGCAGAGGTGTTGAATCAGTGCATTTCCAAGCCAGCCTGGTCCTACGCCCTTCTGAGATAGCCCTTTCCACTTCTCGGTCTGTACTGGCCAACTCTAGACCACTCAGTGGAGGTAAGAACAGCTTTCCTCATGGCATCCTTCTTTCAAGTGGGCCTATTACAATAAGGTACTGTGCATATTTAATGGCTAATTAGATAACTTCAAGTTCCAGAGCTGGCCCTTTCCCCCAACAGAAATTACACAGACAAAAAAGCAGCATATCTTTTTCAAAATCATTTGCCTGGTTTAAACAATGAAACTGTGTTTGATACACAATATCTGAAACTTAAACCACTGCACTTGGACAGTAGTTAAATACATAGATAATTTTTTTTAAAAAAAAGGCCAGTCTCCTAATCCAAATGCATTTTGTGATGAGCACCTAAAGCATTATATTACTTCAGCTTCAGCAACATTCCAGCTTCCTTACAAAGAAAAGCAGAACACAACAGGGAAACTGAGAGATATGCTGTCAATATAACAACCTCTTTGCTGGCTAGCTGCTGCCAGAAGATGTGGACCAAAATCCAGGCAGGAATTAAGGATGAAGTCCTCTTACTGGGCCAAAGACTCTGCTTCGCAGTTGTATTTTAACACACAGGAAATTGGGATCTTCATAAATTTTGTATTCTAAATACCAAGTCGATGAATGTATCAGATAGACAGACCAACAGACAGAGAGAGGTAGTTGTTAATTGTAGGACGTCCTCCATCTACACCTCAAAAAGGCAGATGTTTATCTTCACAAACACAAAGATCTCAAGAGACCACCAGAGTGCATGCTCGTTCATACAGAGGCTCTGCACATCTATAATCTCTTCTGGTCCCAGTGCGTTGCCAGCAGCTTCCCTGACTGTTGGTGACCCCCCTTCAGGGTTTAATGTGTTGTGGACCAGTGCAAGCTAATGCTGGTCAAATCAGCCTTAACTTGTATCCCGATCATCCTGTGGAGAATAGTTGTTTTGCAAACCCTGCCCTCTCCCACTCATGGATCTTTTTCTCCAGTGATGTTCTCCCATGGGCTCAGGGAAAAGCAGAGTATGCCCAGGACCATGTCACCCCTACACGACCCAGATATGCACATCTGCTTTTTCCCTCTGCCCACCGCAGAATGTGCCAGATATCAATCTCTAGTGACTGTAGTGGGGCAGGATGTAGGAACAGTGATGACTGATAGATAGAATCCCCTATCCCAGCATATGGGAGGTTGGGAAAAGAGAAATAACTCTTTGCTCCACTTCATGTAAGTTACATAATGGCCCCCTGCACTCAAGGGTCACATTTTATACTAAGGTTCTGATACATGATTAATCAAATGTTATAGATTGTGGAGGAGTTCAACACGTCAAGAGATTGCATATAACCATCTACATAACACCTTCCACAGATGTGCTTATGACCATTTACAACACATACTATTTATGTCTCTAGCCTGCTTATAAAATGTATTTACTATTTATAAACCATTAAAAAATGAAACCTTAATATAAAGCCTGAACAGCTAAAGTAAAAAAAAGGATACACAGAGGCTATGAATAAGTTACAGGATCTAGGATGCAACAGGCAAGCAGTTGAACGTACACACATGCATATGCACACGCACCACTCACTTGACTTTGAGCAAAGGGAACATTTGCAAAACACTGTTGATTCTAACAAGATTATTCCTCGCACTCGGTGCCATGTACAAGGGGTAGGACACCTTCATGAGTTTGATTAAATGGTTGTGTACATTGCTCTTTTGCTAGTCAGTCCCTTTTATAATTTGCAAAAATAACAACCCTTCTGGTTTGCCTGAAGGTGACTTCAACCCATCAGAGAAATGCAAGATATTTAATTTCTACATACTCTAGCAAGAAGATTAGAATGAAAAAAATGTTTGCATGCATTAGAATAGCTGCATAAGGGCAAAATATTCTATAAATGAATGTAGGCACTTGGTGTTTTCAATTATGGAAACTAATACAAACATTACACAATTTGCTGCACCTGATTCTCCTATTGAGGCTAATGCTATCATAAAAGAGTTATTCCTTAAACATATGTAGTTATTTAAGTTTAGGTCACAAATCAAGGCATTGCATTACATGTACTTAAGCATTTTATGGGATCTTAGTTTTACTTTTTTATTTTAAAGCCCCAAAATATCTCCCATTTAAATGCTGATTTTTCATTCCCTTCAGGGACTTGAAGAAACACAGCTTCTTTTATTTGTTTTCTCCTTGTTCTTCTATTGTGGCCTGAGGCTGAAAAGAGAGTATGTTTTTGAAATAGTAGACCTGTGATCAGGAGGGGAAAAAAGTGGCCACAGGGCTAAGAATGGCTGAATCCACATAGGGAAAGGGAAGAGATTAAAAAAAATCAGGCTCATTCCTGCTGTTCTGTAATAATGACTGTAGCATCCACAGTGCTACAAATTGTACAGATGGACAGCTGACAAGCCTAAAGAGTTTGTTAGTCCACATAACCTAGCTGGGGCTTGCAATCTTTGCATTGCTTTTCTGTTCTTGCACAAGTGAAACTGTAATAAACTTTTCTTATTTTTCATTTTTAATCTAGGGAAAGGATGAAGGTTAGATTCTGCTAGGAAAAAAATGGAAGAGCACAGTTCAACCTCTGGGAGCCCCTGCTCAGACAGGCCTTGATCCAAAGCCCACTGAAGTCAACAGAAAGACTCCCATTAAGTACAATGTCCTTCGGATCAGATTTTTTAAAATTACACATATCTGACTCAGTGCCTGCTGGTTTGATGGGTCTGCACTCACACATATCTATATGCATGCAAGTCCTTAGGCACTGGGGTTTCCACATGTACAAGTCAGGCATGCAAAAAGGTACACTCACATACTTTTTGACCTTTGAGCAATGTAGTGTGACATACTGGTCAATAAATATGAATCATTTCTCTAATGGAAGAGATCAGAAACATTCAACTATGTGTCATAGACCTCATAATGCTCGCAGCTAAAGGAAATTCTCTTTTAGCTCACGTGGTAGTGAGCTGTGCTCTTGGAGCATGATGATCTGAATTCTATTCTTAATGCCACTGTACAGTTCTGAGGAACTGCTGTGTGTGGTACAGTGCCAAATATGAAATACCTACAGGACCACAGCTTTATTGGAGTACACCTTCTATGTGTGATCAAAACAACCGTCCCACAAACAGTGATGTAAATGCCAAACCAAAGCAGGAACCTGACTTTATACTGCACTTGTGGATGTCATTAAGCTCCACCTGTTACAGCTGCCACAGTAACTCCGAGGCAGGTGCTAGGAGCTGCATTGTATCACTGGCTAAGGGAACCCACTTTTGCAGGATGCTTTTGCTGTATTCTTGGCAGCCCATCACTAGGGGAAGCAGCAAAGTAGCATTAAGAAAAAGCTAAAAAAGTAAGGCAAACTGCGTGGCATGAAGCACTGATTCCCAACCTGTGGTCTGCAGAGCACAAGTGATTCACAGCATCCTTCCCAGTGGTCTGGGAGAGTTGGCTAGTCACATGGTGCTGGCTCCTTCTCCCTACCTATAGATGCTAAATTGTATTAAAGGCAGATTCCAAACAGCCTTTCTCCTAATATTCTTCCCTGTAAGCAATCACTGAGGTTGGTGCAGGGATGTTGCGGAACTGAGACTACATGGGGAGATGTCCAGTAGACAATCTGTGGTCCACACTTTGAAAAAGTTTGGGAACCCCCTGGCATAAAGACTATACATGATGGTATGTGGGATGCCCGCTCCAGTTCATATAGGATTTCCAGTGAAAGTGGCTCACAAAGGCCATCCCACATAAGGCAGGTCAATCCCTCAATGGTTTGCTTAAAGATGTTGGTTTCTGTTGTCTTCCGCACTCCTTACCCAATGACCATATTCTTCCCATCAGAGCAACGTGTCTGGTAAACTTGTGTTTCAACCACTCATTCACTGCAGAAGAATTCAGGAGTGTAAACCTAATCACACTCTGTGTTTGTTCATGCACTACTGCAGGAGTCACTCACCTTCACTGCCTCTTCCCAGAACACAAGGTACAATAACAACTCTGCATGGAAAAGCCAGCTATTTGTTAGTACAGAATAGCCTCCACTGAATTCTGTTCAAGGAATTACACTGAATACAACCAGTATGTCAGCAAAGTAGCCATTTAATTACATCCTTCACCACCATTTTCATTCATTCGCTTCTTATGCGGACAGCAAGAGGTGCTTAATGACCTAACACACAACTCATAGATATTAACATTATTTCTCTGCATTCTCTGCTTTGCACAAATTCCTGGGTTTAACAGAAGTCACTTACAGAGATGGTCAGTTACTTTTCTCAATTGGGGATTAGCTGTGTTTAGGATACCCTTCCAAACGTTCAGTTCCAAAAACTGCAGCCAATGCAAGGGGCTTTTGTCAAATGCAAGGAGAAAAAAGAATCCATCACAGTCTAAGATTACAACCCACCAGGATGGTGGCTCTGTACATAAGCAGATAATTAACCCCAGACATACACAAATAATTGATTTCCTTCCCCCGTCAATGTTTTCTTCCCTCCAATTATATCTGACAGAAGTGAAATGGTAAATAGCTTTTTCTCACTAAATGATCATTAGAAAATTATGTTTGAAGTGGCACAGTGCAACTTCATAGACTTTTCCTGAGCAGAGGTGCTGCATGTTAGGAGTCAGGTGTATTGCCAGAACAGGGGAGTAGAATCTGAACAGTTAGAAGGTACTACAGGCCAGGATGGAAAGTACTGGCTAGTCCGTTGAGGAGCTAGAGCTGCTACAGGTCTGGACAGGGATGCATGGGCCAAGCTAAGTGAGAACCAATGACTGGAATAGCAGTCAGGACTGAGGGGCAATGGGAGAGTGGTGGGAAGGACCCAGGACCATAACAGAAAGGAGCACTGAATGGCATTGGAAGAGTTTCAGAGAGTCTGCCTGTGTGCTGCCTGGATCTAGCCAGTGCTTTCTCTCTCCTCACGAAAACACAGAAGAAAAGCTGTGCTATTTTATTGCTTCCTTAGCCTGTCTCAAAACCGTCTCTTTCTCTCCAAAGTATGAAACAAATGGAATGGTTGGTTGCTACCCAGTTTGAATTCAGCTCTCTCCAGAAAAGGGTAGCAAGTATAAAAGAGCCTTTGAAACAGCTATATGACACATACGCTTCTGACTAACCTAATCTTCTACTCCATTGTCAATAGTTCTTCACAGAGATGCAGCAGTGACACTGATCTGACAGTGGGAAAAATGTTATCCAGGTTGGAAGGTGACTCTTT
Organism: Mesoclemmys tuberculata; assembly: GCA_007922155.1. Lineage (NCBI taxonomy): Eukaryota > Metazoa > Chordata > Testudines > Chelidae > Mesoclemmys > Mesoclemmys tuberculata. The sequence continues at coordinate 37,091,637 of ML675611.1, forward strand.
TAGTGGGTATACGTCAATGAGGTTTGCCTTTACCAGTTCCTCCCACATGCTGTGGCAAGTATGCACCTTTAAGGAGCTCGGTAGACACATAAAGCCTGCAGTGTCCCAAGTTCTTTCATTGTGTTTGTACCAGAGAGGTTGCTTTTGCACAATACATCACTCTGAAGCAAGCTCATCACAAGCCATTTCATGGAAAGAAACATACTCCATTACTGATGCTATATCTCATTAAGATTTAACTCCACCTTTCCCAAGTGCCCACATGAGATGCAACATTTGGTTTTCACAAGGGTTCCAGGGGGGTGCTGCAAACCTTTCACTCTCCTGTCAATTTGGAAAATACAATAACCTCCAAGTTAAACAGGCAATCTGGTGCTTCCACACACTGCACCTGAGCTGGAAGAGAAACCTGAAAACCAGAACAAAACAAGATCTTTGCAAATCTGCAACTATCACACTCTAAAGCTGACCTCCTACTGTTGAAGCTGAACGCCAAAGAGCCGTTCAGTGAACCTACTTAGACAGCATGGTAACCCCAACTGTGGGGCTCAGTTCCCACTCATTATACCTGTATACATATGATCCTGCAAGCCTTTTCCATCATGGGTTCCAATGATTGTAAGGTTGTTGCACTGCGGCACTAGTGCAAATATAGGCTACATATGAGCAAAAATAAGGTTAAGTGCTAGGCACATTCCCCACACTCAGCTGCAAGCCCACTGAATGCCCTTTCCCTTTCTTACTAGAGACCAGGATAAAAAAAAACGAATGAGGCACGGGCAGAAAATAAGTGTGTCTTGTAGGAAATTACTCAGGTGTTCAGCCTCACCCTTGCTACCAGGCAAGAATAACCTGCTGGCCACACAGTAGTGCTCGGAGTGCAGAATGCATACGTCCTACTCATCCTTTCTTGTTTTGAGCTTATACATACAACATCCTGCACTTGCAGTAGGCAGGAGTGTGCCCATTAACTAACATATCTGCTGTCCACAAGTAGTCAGCTTAGGAGGCACAACTGCTGAGTAAAACCACTGACAAATCAGCAGTGGGGCCTGACATAGACAGATACAGGCACTGGTACAAGAGAGCTGTTTGAACTGTTCTTTTAACTGGTTGTGGCCACAGGCAGTAACCAGATGAGCACTGATACTCCCCAGGCTTCCCGTCAGTAATTGCCTGAACAAGACTGTTGGATGAACTACAGGACATAGAGCAAGCTCTTCGTGACCAAAACCACATCCTCCATTCTGTACAGCACCAGGGGCCCCGACAGCAAGCAATAAAAATGAAATAAAATAATAAATAATACTCTTTTCCCTCTCCACACTTGATGGTTCTAGTTCCAAGGACTAGCAAATGACAAGCAAGGAAGCTCAGCTGGAAGGGCGTTAAAATGAATTTATCTATTCAAGCAGTGGAATTAATTTGAACGGTTTCCTTTAAAGACGTAACTTGATCCTTGGGAAAGAGCTTTCCTCACATCTTTGTGTACAGCTCTCCCCCACCCCTTAGACACTGATATGTGCTCAGTGAGCTGTGAGGAGAAAATACACAACTTTGAAACATGTTAAAGATCCGTAGCCTTCTCAAAAGGGTCAGGGACGTCTTTTGTCACTGTGATGGGCACAGCTCGTCTCAACACATAGTAAATGAAAGCCGACTCCAACAGCTGAGGCCAGGTGTCAAAGATCCAGATGTGCAGCAGAGCAGAAGACACCATTGAGTTAGCCATCAGCAGCAGTGACACATTATTAGTAAACAAACAAACCCTGTGATCTTCATCCTTACTGGTAATTTATTTCAAGCACTTTCTGCAGCCCTACTGGAGAAAATCACTGCCCTCAACATTTTCCTCTTGGTTTTGACACCTCATGCTCAAAACATCAATTTAAAACGGAGATACTTTCCTCCCAGTACAGATTTCTAACCAGGCAGGTCTTCCTTATAGCACAAAGCATTTGTGTAGGGAAGGGGACAGTCACATGGCACCATTTGCTATGGCACTTTTCCCTGTGAATTAGCAATGAATCAATGACCTACAATGGTGTTATTGGCAGAGTTTATTCATTTTTCAGCAGGTCCCTGATTAGCGCATGAGGAAAATAAGATTTTCACAACCACGTACATGTAGAAAACAACTCATTTTCACAAGTGAAGCAGGGGTGTAGATGTTTAAGTACACTCAAGGAAGCATCACAATAAATGGAGAAGGTCTTCTAAGAGTGTTTGTGCAAAATTATATACATCTGGGGATACTTTGAGGCAGTATCTGATGACAGGAAGTTTCCTAATTAGGATACTTTCTGGTATACTTTTCTCTGAACTTGATTTGCACAGCTGAGTTTTCAGATGCTCTGATAATTATATGTAAAGACATTGCGTGAGCACCAATCAGTCAGAGGTCTACTGAAAATGCAGATCTAAAGTCTGTATGGCATTTTCTAAGTAAGTAGGGTTTTAGCTTGATTCTGGTCAAATTCCAATTTGGGTAACAGTATTCTGTTTAATGAAATTCTCCCTAGGAGCACCAGTTAAACATGGTGATATTTTTGTTGTATGGTCTTGCTGTGTACTGTTAGACAGCTACCATATTCCACTCCAGAAGAGGCTGCAGTTCAGTGGAGAATGAACAGATTCTTTTATGAGGCCATTGATGTCCCTCAGGAAATGTAGTATAATATTAACTACCATTGTTTTTAATGCTAAACTAAAGTCTGCTAACAATAACTCTGACAATAAAGACTGTGGCACCCATATTACTTCTGACCTTGGGATTCCAAAGTAATGACTGTATGTCTTTCAGATCCACCGGGGCAGTCAGAGAGCCTATATGTTTTGCATTTGATCATGCCAACAGTGATGAATCTGGCCATCAGATGGAATATTTAAAGCTGTCAGCTTGCAGTAAGTCTCTATCAATCCTTTGAAATAATAATGATAAAGAGTGACTTCTGCAGAGAGCCAAAGACACTGGTTTTTCTTTCCTTGTTTTTTTTTAATGTCTTTTATTCTATTCTCTTCAAACAGGCAAAGACAGCAGCAGCAAAGGTAGAAACCTGTGAATTGGATGTACAGTACATAAGATCAAGAAAAATCATAGAACTGGAGGCCTAATTCAGCAAAGTATCAAGCACGTGCTTAATTTTAAACATGTTTAAAGTCAATAGGACCTAAGCAAGCGCACTAGGGATGTGACCCATGATGACTAGCCCCTCTACGTGGGGATGGCCAGCCACACTTGTGCCATAGTTAATTAGTTGCTTCCCAGCCTGAGGAGGGTCGGGCGATCGCTTAAAGGACAACTGGGCCTTATTAAAGGACTGAGAGAGCTCAGTCTGGGATGGGGAACTGCAGGGAGTGGGAAGGTTCTTACTGAAGATGCTGTGTGGGGGTCTGCAGGAGGCTAAGCACCCCCGAGGAACCTGCCTGGGGCCCCAGGGCTGAAGTGCAGAATGGAACCACACAGAGCAGGCAGGCAGGCTTCTGTGGAAAGCCCTAAGTAAGCACCTGCGGGTGAGTGTGAGGGGACTCCAGGGTTGGAGCCTGGGAGTCAGGACTCTATCTCAGACCCAGAAAAATGACTATGTCCCGTGGGCCAGATCCGGCCCCTCTACCATTTCTGTCCGGCCCACCATGATACCCAGCAATTGAGGAAATTAATAGAATCTTCCTCCATGCAGGGGCGTAGCTACAAGTGAGCCGGGATGGGCCACCCACTTTGAAAGCAGGTCAACCCAAGCTCTGCTAAAGCTACCTTCAATTGGAGCTTTTTCGGCCGGTGGCTTCCCGAATTTCCTGCTTCCGGTCACGTGGCCAGAAGCAGGAAGTTTGGGAAGTGCTTGACCGCAAGTTGTAAGTAAAAGTTTAGCGTTTGTGTTGTTACAAATTTGACACGTGTTCACAAAATGACTTGCAATAGGAATTGCCTTCTAAGATAAGCTTTGGAGAAACGTGTATTCAGTTGCTTGTTCTTAAGTGCAATTACTTTGTTGTGGAAAGAACATAATGGGGTTTCATTGATCTAGTAGAAAGGTGCGGCCCGTGGCGACTTACCAAAATTAGTGGAGTGGCCCCTCTGCAAAATTTATTGCCCACCCCTGGCCTAGGGGGTAGACTGAGACTGTGCCAGAGGACTCTAGGGCAGGAGACTGGGAGTCAGAGCTCTCTCATAGAGTCACAGAGAGACTTAAAGCTAACCCAGAAGGGAGTGGGAACAGGTCCCAGAACATGGGCAGGAGAGAAGACCTACAGAGGAGAGACCAAAAACCCCGGGGAGACGGAAACTGAGGCAGAGAGTGCCTGCCACACTTGGCCAGCAGGGAGTGCTATGGGGAAGCCACACCCATATTACAGGCAGATCTTAAACAAAGACAAAGTCAAGCATGTGCTTTGCTGAATCAGGGCCCTAGAAAAGTAAAAGACCTGTTTGGTGATCTTGTCTATCCTAAGGGGTTGTCCCTTATACACTACTCTCCAGCACTTTGTCTGGCCCTGTTCTTAGTGAGTCCAACAACAGGGTTTCCATCCCAAGAGGATGTCCTATATTGGAATATCCCTTCCACTTAAATTCATTATATGCCAGAGTGTTTTTTTAATTATAGGTTCAGTATTTTGGGGAGCAAAGATTGTGCCCTAATACGTGACTGGCTTTTTTTCTCCATATATAGACAAATTTTTTATAACATGTTTGCAGCTTTATGTACCCGACACTAACAAGAATCCAATAGTTCCAGGCATTTAGGAAATACCCATTTAATATACGGCAGGCTGGGTGGCGTGGAGAACTTTTGACTAATGTATTTTGCAAAACAGCCAGTGAACACTCGTAAAAGACATAGTAACTTTATTGCTAGTAAAGGATGCTGGATTGACAGTTTCAAAAACTGAAGTCCACCTCTGAGATACAGCAGAGATTGTGAAAGTAGCCCCGACATTACTCTTTACCAATGTGCTACGGCCCTGATCTAGAGGGACAACTTTCAGGGTGGGACAGCAATTCATTGTGCATGGGTCAATCACTCTTCAGCCTTTCTGCAGAGACTGTCAAGGATACCAGCATGTACCATTGGTGCGGTGCTTTGTGGATTTTCTGTTGATCTATTTCCTTAAGCGGGTTAGATCATCACAGTATCTGAGTTCACATCTGTCCACTGGGAACTGCATAGAGTTTGCCAGTATCACATAGACCAAACAGCCACCTGATAACCTGCAGTCGCTGCAGAACTGGGGCTAGCATCCACTACCTCTTTGGGAGTCCCAGTGCTGCTTTTGTGCGCCATAAATATCAGCAGAGGCTGTTGAATGTACATGGTGTGGCCAGATAATGGATTGAGAGAATTATTATTATCAGAAACATGAAGCACCCATATGCACAGGCCTACCATGGTGAAAATTATATCTGTTAAGATGAATAAATTACTTATATATGGTACATGAGGAAATCCATAAAGCAATTTATTTCTCCTGCCTTATGTCAGTCTATGTTAATTTAGATAAAGATAATTGATGATTCGCCACATCAAATGAATGAAATAAATCCATATACTTTGACCCTATCAATTGTGTCTTTTCAATTAAAGTAAAAACATCATTAATCACCTTGAGTAGGACAACCCTGGGAGAGCCTCTTTACCTAAAACTCAGCTGATAAGGGGGTCACAAGATCATCTTCTGAAATCTATCTGGAACTCTGTGTGATTGGGTACCAAGTACTGCACCAACTGATAACACAGAAATCAGTCTATAATTGTTTAAATCCAACTTGCATGTTGCAATCACCTCTCAATCATTCAATAATCTTGGCTCATTTCCATACGGTGGGTAATTGCCCTGTATTAAGTGATAAATTAAAAAGATTAACCAAAACACTAACTACAATAAATGCAGCTAATTTAAGAAATTTTAGCTCTGTATTATCACCTCGTTATGGCAATTGAATTTAAAAAAGCCTCCCTCTGCTTTAACTGATGAGAAAACATTAGATGAAGATGGGTTACTTTATTTTATATTGGTTGACAAACAATTTATCCTCTATGTATGCAGCTAAAACGGCATTTTCGTCATGAACTGGCAATTCCACATTTATAATGGGGTCTCACCCCATCTAAATGAATAGCTGCCCCCAATCTAGCAGTTGTCATTGTCTTACAGGTGACATCTTACCCAAAATCTTGTAGGGGCCCATTCACTGTTTCATCAGGGCTATGAAGAGTTCCCATGATGATGTGTGAAGGAGAAGAAACAAGAAGAGGAGTGGGTCAAAGCCCAATATGCAGTTAAGTTTATATAGCAAACAACAGTAAAAATGTTTCTGATTAACCAACAAAAAATAAAACCTCTTCCAACTCCCCACTCTCAATGCAAACATGCCAGTAAATAGATGAACCGTATAGTTTGTCCTGAAGGTCAACAAATTCAGGCTCCATTGGATTAGAGGGAGGGAGAGAATTCCAAAACTGAGGACCCTTCACCCTGAATGAACATTGTTCCACTTGTCTCCCTTTCTGTTCAAGTGTGGGTGTTACCAGCACTAGTGCATTTAAGCTGTGATGGTAGAACAAAGATAGACAGCCTCTTAGGGTGTGTACACTGCAACTAGACACCCACAGCTGGGCCCCAGGCCAGCTGACTCCGACTTAATGGGGCTCAGGCTAAGGGGCTGTTTAATGAGGGTGTAATGTTTGGGCTCAGGCTGCAGCCCAGGCCTGAATGTCTCCAGCGAAATTAAACAGCCACTTAGGGTAAGCCCCCTGAGTCTGAGGCAGCTGGCAGGGGTCATCCACAGGTGTCTAATTTCAGTATAGACATACAGGAAGGCTACACCTACACTTACAGCAGTACATAGAGTACAGACTCGACATCTGTAGTGGCATAGCACAGTGAAAGGCAGGCTGTTCCCACACTTGACCCTGAGGCGTGTAGCTACATGCCTTAGTGAAAGGCTCCGGTAGTAGGGAGACAATGGGGAAAGGCTCTGGTAGGGAAGGCAGTGGGGAAAGCTGCTGGCAGATGCCAGCACCTTTCCCACTGCCTCCCCCATGCTACAGCCTGTTCCTGCTGCTAGTGCTTTTTCCTGCTTCCTCCCCCCCCCCGGGCCCCCCCTCATTTTGGCTTACTAAACTTCATGCAACCCCCCCCCCCGATTTTGGCCTCTGGGTACAACTAAGCACCTAACATTCTAACTCCTATTCACAACCACAGATTCTGAAAAACAGGGTTAGAAATCTGTGATAAACTGGCTTAGTCCCAAGATTTCTGATACTTCCTGCTTCAAAGCAGAGATAAAGCTGAGCTGCAAAGTTCATATCCAGATCTGGATCCAACCTTTATTAGAATCTAAGTGTGTTCAAACATTGGATTTTAGAAATGCCAGTGGGAAGACTTGCTAATCAGGGCTTGTCACTTCCAGTTCTGGTCTGAAATGGGAGTGCAGAGGCAGGCTGCAAAAAATTAAAACTGAAAGACACAAGAAAAGTCCTGGTTTTTTTCTGGAAATAGGCATGGGCTCAAGGGTGGGAGAGTACTCTTCATATTCTCTGAGTGCTTTACCCACTCTTAATAATTCTGATGTTCTTTCTGGGTGGGAGCGCAAAAAGATGATCATTCTGTTCTCTAAAGGAAATGCTGAAGATGCCCTTTAATACTGTTTTGCACTCTCACTGGGAACGAATAGCTTACTGTAGAACTAATATAATTTGTCAGCCAGGATCTGATATCAGCTTGTGCTTCTCCTCTCTCTAGTGGCTCTTCAAATTCAACATGAAGATGGCTCAAGTGCTGCTGGAAAGAGGGCAAGCAAGGCCTTTGCCACCCAAAAACCGTTCCAGATAATTGCTGAAGAACCCACAGCAAATGACCCAGAATAATCACTTCATTACAGGGTTTAACCAGCTCCTCTTTGAAACATGATCAAGTTCAATCTTTATTAAAATAGACACTGGTAAGTACTTTATTTTACTTTTCGCTCTCCATTCTCTTGGGAACGTTAAGCTATATCTTTCCCTGCAGATTCTGAGTGATGTCCTCTACTGATATAAATCAGCACAGCTCCATTTAAGTCAATTTAAACCACTGCAGGATCTTGCCTCCCATCTCTTTTCCATCTGGCAAACAGATATTTCACTCCCAATGTTTCCTGTGAGGCAGAAGACATGCAACAGAACCAGCAGTAGACTTGGTAAATTAACTTGAGCTCCCTCTACTGATAGGATATTTGCCTTCAAAGAAGTTAAGGACAAATATGAGAAATATATATAACTCTGGTTATAAACTTTTGAATTTATTTTTAAATTTCTCAGTAAGAAAGTGAGGAACTTTAGAACTCAAGAGCATCCAAATTCCACTGTTTGTGTTCTTTAGACTGAGCAAGGGACCGAGGGATATATTTTAGAAAAAAATTCTGCACTGGCAGATTAGAATGGACAAAATGATATATGACTGGTTGGGGAAACAATGTGGTCCTTAGGATAGGCAGTCAGGAGATCTGAGTTTTATTCCCAGCTCTACAACAGACTTGTTGCATAAATTTGGGTAAGTCATTTCCTCTCTCTGCCTCAATTTCCCCATCTTGTAAGATAAGGATGATAACGCTGACCTTCTTTCGTTTGGTACTTTGAGATACATGGATGAAAAGAGCTATATAAATGTTCTTGTTATGGATGTTTTCTATTTGTAATGTCCAGAACTACAGGACATGTCTCAATGGGAGTATAAACATTTGACATGTAAAATTTGATGACTACAGTATTTGACAGTGTTCCGTAAAAGGATTTAATGCAGACTTCCTCTAAATCTTCTTCCTGCTCTGCTGTATTTTAGAAAGTTATCTGTATTGATTTGCCTTTACTTAGGTGCATGATATTTTTGGTAAATGAGAGATTTTCCAGATGTTCTGTACATTAACAAATGGCCACTGAAACAATCCAATGTAATTTCAGCAGCACTAATTCAATTTACCTGTTTTCCTTGCTTCAGTTTCTGACTTTGCGGCATCCAGTAAACATGTCTAATTTAGCAAGTAAAGTAAATTGTCTGAAATGTTTAAATTCGTTCCAGACTGTAGCTGGCATCCATGTGTCGCATAATCACAAGTGTAAAGTATGTATCAGAAATATCCAATTTGTGTGTCTGGAAGTCACGGAACAGTCATCAGAGGGGTGACAACTCTTGGTCACTGCCAACCTGAAGTGGATTTGGACTAGTGACCAAGATGTGAATGACTCTCTAGACAGTTACCAATCTCCAGCCAGCCAGTTGCCTCATCCACACTGCAGTACATACACTGGTTTTCCTTTCATTCTCTGGTTTAGGTTTTGAAGGATATACATGGGAGAGAAAGAACATCTTTCTTACTGAATTATTTGATAGCACTTTATATTCTCCAGAGGCTGAGGTCATACCAGAGACCTTCCCGTACGGTATAAACTAGCTAAATAGGCATATGCCTCGCATAAATGCTGAGAGTACGCAGGCCCAGTTCCTGAACTCCTCAGCCCTTACTCAGGCAAAACTCCCCCTGAAATCAATGGGAATCCTGTCCGAGTAATACTTAGCGCTGTTCATCTGAGACTCTAAAAGCCCTTGCCAAAGGAAGGCAAATGTCATCATGCCCACTTTACACATAAGGAAACTGACTGAAGCCAACACTGTTAAACTTGGGTACCTAATGTCAGGCACCTAAATCCACATTGAAGCCCTTAAATAAGTGACCTGATTTTCAGAGGTGCCGAGCACTCACAGCTCCCAGTGAAGTCAATGAAAGTTAAAAATACTTCGCCCCCAGGGACCTGATCCCGTGAGAGAGTTACCCCAGGGACAAGCCGTGACCCCTTTGTAGTGCAGCTATTAAGCCCATCTCCTAATGCCTTCCCAAGCACTAAGTAAAGACCCTCTCCTTTTATTGCATGTGGGATAAATGCGGAAAGAAGCTCCCTAAACCCTGTTCCACTCTGGCACCTCTCCACCCTCATGCAACACAAGTCAGGATGTTGCCCAGGAAATAGAAACTGAAATGTCCTCCTAGCCATGCATTTTAAGGGTCAAAAAGGGTCAGTCTCCTAACAATGGCACCATCATCTCTAAAATAGATGCTCCATGTGGCCACTATTTCTCTCCCAAATTCATTCTCTGCTCTCAGTGGAAGGACTTTCTCCAAAGGAAGATAGGATGTGATATCACCTCCTTCTTTCAGAGACAGAAAACAACTTGCAGAGATGAAATGTTACATTCTCCACCATGGTTAGGCCCATCCTTTGTAAGACTTAAAGAGCCACCAGGATCCTTTGAACCACTCATGAAAGGTGGGACTCTTTCCCATCCCTAAGCAACATATCTAGCAGCAAAGATCTTCACTGGCGAGCAGGTAAGGCAAGAGTAAGAAGTTTTTGGATTGAATAACTTTTAAATAGACACGATGGAAGTCAGTATGGAAGTAAAATGAACCAAGGCTGGCTTTCTAGGGAGAAGGCTCCTGAACGTAAGCAATTATTTGAAAAAGAATGGGCCTGCTCCTTCTCTCACTTATACCAGTTCCACACCAGTTTGGATCTAGTGACTCAATGGAGCTACTCTGGGCTTACACTGTTATGGGAGGAGAACCAGACCCAATGTCTTTATTTCCCGCTCACTGGACAGAGGGATTCAGTCATGGGTCTATGAATCACCTACTTGCCTCCATCCTTCGACGAAAATGAAAAAGCAACAACGACACAGTGACAATGAAGGTAACCTTGGCCCATTCCAATTCCACTACATCACGAATAGATTATGTGCTGTCCCAGGGAGATAAACTCTGCAGTGGCTCTGTGATAACTTCATTCATTTTAACTTCCTAAAGGACCAAGCCACCATTCCATCTTATCTGGTCTTTCTGCCCTGTGTCTCAAGTTGTTACTCTTCTTCCATTAGTCTGTGAGTACGGAACTGGCAATGACAATTCAATTGTTCAATTCATTCAATTGTTAGACTAACTTATGGGTATTTTACCTACCTGTAAACTTAACCAGTTACTTCATAAACAAGAAGAAAGAGGGAAGGAAAGAAGATTATCCCTCATCAAGGCTCAGATGCAATCTCAAATCAAGGAACCAAATGGAATAAGAGTTGCACAGCCAGTAGTAGCACAATCTCCCTGCAGTTCACTGAAAACATTGGCAGCAAGGTGACAAGAACTGGGAATGGAAACCAAGAGACCTGGTTTCTGTTCCCAGTTCTACGTAGGAGTGCAATCGAATGGTGAGAGTGAAGTGGGAGGGTTCCTGAATTCTGTTCCCAGCATTGAGAGGAAGCGTGGTTCAGAGGAGAGACTGGGAATCAGGACTCTGGGTTCTGTCCCAAGTCCGTCCCTGACTCGCTGTGTCATCTTGCACAAGTCACATCCCCCTCTCTGTGCCTCTGTAAAATGGAGATAATACTTAGCGCCCTCTGGAGGTTGTCAGGAGCCCTTGAAATTCTCCAGGGTGCTAGAGAAGTGCCACATATCACCATCCCATATTCCACTTTGGAGAGTTACTAAGAGATGGAATTCCAGCCTGGAAGTTTGCAGCAGTGCCAGAGCAGAACTCAGCAGCACATACCTAGTGACCTGCCCCTGAGAGCCACAAGGCTGCTTGCAGAAGGCCGAGCCCAAATGCTCCTCCTTTTCCCTCCCACCCCCATGTGCACACCTGCACACACATACATGCTGCTCTAACTTCCTGCCCTTTCCCTGAGATGTGGGAGGTGCAGACTACAGCTCCTCACCCTAAGCAGCATGTGGTATGGTCGTGGATGTGTAACTGTGCTAGCACGTGAGTTTACTTTACCTATGTTATATTTAAAACTGTATATTTTAAAAACTAGCCCAGCTCCTGTTATATGCAGAACTGGTTTCTGGGTATGGGAGATAGGAGGACTGAGTGTGGGGTTTCCATCACTCAATGGGCAGATCTAGTTTGAAGAAGAGTCCCAATTGCTTGGAGCAACTGCTGCTGACATCACAGAGAACTGATAGTACTCCACTTAGGAAGGAACAATCAGTTCCTCACATATACAAAGGGAAATAACAGCCTAGGAAGGAATACTGTGGAAAGGGATTGAGGGGTCATAGTGGATCACAAGCTAAATATGAATCAACAGTGTCACACCATTGCAAAAAAAGCAATCATTCTGGGATCTATTAGCAAGAGTGTTGTAAACAAGACACCAGACATAATTCTTCCGCTCTACTCAGTGCTGATTAGGTCTTAACTGGACTATTGTGTCCAATTCTGGATGCCACACTTCAGGAAAGATGTTGACAAATTGGAGAAAGTCCAGAGAAGAGCAACAAAAATGATTCAAGATCTAGAAAACGTGACCTGCGAGGGAAGACTGAAAAAGCTGGGTTTGTTTAGTCTGGAAAAGAGAAGACTGAGAGGGCACATGATAACCGTTTTCAAGTACATAAAAGGTTGTCACAAGAAGGAGGGAGAAAAATGGTTCTTCTTAACTTCTGAGGACAGGACAAGAAGCAACGGGCTTAAATTGCAGAAAGGGCAGTTTAGCTTAGCATGCTGGGAAATATTTCCTCTAACAGGGCAATTCTACACTAGCGAGGATCATCAGGATGAGGCAGTCACCAAGGAAAGTGCTTCTGTTGTCCCCCTGCTGCAGGAAGCCCAAGACTAAGGCCCAGTTATTTTAAATAGTAGATAGGCTAGACAGGCATATAATAATGGTAGTACTGTACAGCAGTAGGGTCCACTTCATCTTAAACCCTGTATGAGTCTTAACGCTGTATTCATTGCCTTGATACTATGGTGATGGGTGCTGTTTTAAGTAGGATTACATAGAAGACACACACACAACAACATACCCACCCCGTGATACAGACAAAACAGGATACGCCATTGTTATGACTGGTACTCTGTTCCATAAGTAGCTTCCACTCCTGTCCTCCCTAGAGATTAGTTGTAACAGAGCAGTTTCACACACAGTTCCACTACACCACACCCCTCTGTTCATAATTGGAGGGCTAATAATGCTGAGCCAATCAGGCAGTCTAATGTGCCGAACACTCCTTGATGATTTCAGACACATATCAGGATAATAAGCAGACAGAAGCTGTCCATGTGTTTGAGGTCACAATAAACCTACCATATGTAACAGTATTTAATTTACCCCAGCTTTCGCCCCCTTCTGCTAATTCAGCCCAGCATGTGGCTGTCTTGCTTTCAGAGTGCTATGGTACCAATTTGGAGCCCACTGGCCAAGTTCAAGTGAGGTATACGCCACACTTCACAAAGAACAAGATGATACGAATTTAAGGAAACTTAAGTCAAGTCAACTTAAATCAAGGAAATAGGGAAAGACACAACCTAAACTACAAAAGCAAAAGAGAAAGAAAAAGACTATTCTGAGCACGTCTCGGAAAATGTCGGGACACATTCATGATGGCAGCGTGTTCCCCGAGGGGGTTTCTGAAGATGTGCCGAACTGGCGCTGGCCACAAAGAGGAAGACTGGGTGGGGGAGTATGGAAGCAGCGACAGAAATTTGGGACCACGAGCAGAGTGAATTGCCTGACACAGTCATGTGCTAGGAATCCGAAAATAAGCTGGTCTACAAAACAAATGCAAAACTGTTATATAATGGTGAAAGAGCTGAACGTACACCCCTGGATCTGCTCATCGGCATTCTAGATTCTGAACAGGAAGGGCAATAATGAGTCCTCTTCACAGAGGATGTAATAATGCATGAGTAAAGCTGGTTTATTGCATGTCAACTTAGAAAAAGATTAGGAATACTAGTATGTGGTCTTTTAGAAAAATAATACAACATCAGTCTATTTGTGAAGAGTGAAATGCAATTCCACTGGGCCAGAGCTTAATTTTATTAACTCTACCTAGAGGGGTCAAGAGACTCTTGGCTCCTTCCCAGCAACCAGCTTGCACATCAGTGATATGAGTCTATTATACCTCAACATTCAAGACCCAACAAACCAATTAGACTCAGGACTATCAATCCCACTATGGCACCCTCTCCATTTGCACCTACTATTCCTTATAGCCCGCTTGGCTTCTCATAGGCATAGTACATGGCATATGCTCCATGGTGCATTGGGGTCCCATTTCTCCATCTTCATGTTGTCCTCAGGCAATGTCAGAATCTGAGACACTGTTTGACTGTGTCACAGTGTGTCTCACCATCCTTCTAAACAATGGCCAGTATACTGACACCTCTGGTACATATCTCTCCCGTAGATCTTTTTCTCCAAAACATATAAAATCTGGCATTGTCTGCAAATTACAAGCGGCCCCTCTATTTTCAATTCTTAATTCCTCAGAAACTCTCTGAGAACCCAGACTCCCAAAACAAATGAAAAGTAAAGGAAAATTAGCCACTCAGTACACATCCTCTCCCACACTCACAATCAACACCTGTTGTAACCCAGTTAAAGTCAACTTTGGCGTGTTTCAAAGGACTGGGAAGATGGAGACATCTTTCACTTAACAGGTCACCAGTTTGCGTCCAGCCCAGCCCAGAGGATTGAATGGTACATGGAACTATTATGGGGAGATGGAGTTTTCACTGCTAGGTCACTGGCTTACACTTGACCCAGGGTCGGGAACAAATGAAAGTTCAGGAATGACTGATTGTGGTTCATGGGCTTTCTCAAATGAGTTGTATGTGTTTCATGCTAGTACCCAGTGGGCAGGAATTCACACATAAAAAAAACAACCAATGAGCCAAACGCAAATACAACAGCCTGGTAACACCGTAGCATATACCCCTCTAGTTGATAGTGTCAACAGAGTCCAAGGGTTGAATGGGCAATGGAGACTCACCTCCCCTGAGCAGCCCTAGAAGTGGCCTTTCTAGGTCAGCGTAGAAAGCTGAGGCACAATGGCATGATGTGTGTGGGAAGCTTGCACCGCCCATGCTTTACCTGTCCTGTAGATAACGCAAAGGATTTGGGTGTCAAAACTGTCAGACTAGCCCTGTGCCCTGGCCCCACATTCAATTAGTTAAATAAAACAACAATTCAGCATTTTTCAGGAGAACGCGCGCACACACATGCACACTCCTATACCCAAACTAATTTGTCTCCTTCACTAAAAATCAGCTAAAGGCTTTTTAAAAAAAAGCTCACTTCCCTAGAGCTAGAATCAAGAGTCTGAAGGGAAAACTGGACCAGTTTTTATCATCAATCAGTGTTCCTGCAGTGTTTCTGCAATGCTGCTTAAATATTATCTCCAAAACTGGTGAAGGGCAGTGAAAGGGGAGCCCTCGAGCGAATCTGGCGACCAGATAAGCAAAGCCAAAGTCCAAGAACTTAAGTATCTATGCTGCTCCAGACAGACCCCCAAACTCCAACTCCATCCCCAACCCCCTCTACATCGGTACACTATCCTTTCTGAACAATATAATACAGGTCCCTTAAAAACAACTCTCTACAACATAATTCTGTACCATGTTTTTAAAAGCATTTTAAGAATATTTCATGCACCAATTACTTCAAAGATACAGTGATACATTAGACGTTCAAAGCTACAGCTTCTTGCTCTGCTCGCTCGTGTCATTTTAAGCAGCAAACTGCTAAGAGATGGGAAAATTTAGTGCAGTTTAACACGGTTTCCCCCAAGGTTTTTTTTGGTTCTGTTACTTCAGCATTGTCAGGGCCACAGCTTTCAGACTAAAAAATAAAAATAGAAATTTACCTACATAAGGGTACCGCTGACTGGAAATCGTGTTTGAAAGAACATGAGAATGAAGTTAAACATGAAGAAAGAAGATGAATGGTTCAGGATTCCACTCCCATGCATCACAATTTGCCTTCAAACAGACACCAAGGTTCATTAGACCATGCTTCCCAATTGACCCTGCTGTTCCCACTTGCCCACCATCCTATGCCTACATAGTGTCATGACAGCTGCACTAGCAATACTGAGCGAGAGTGAGAGAGAGTGAGCAGGTGGTGTGGCTCCGCATCTAATTCATCATCTTAACCAGCAACTTATAAAAGCAACGAAACATAAAGCACCATCAGACCCGAAAAGCTGCCATAATTGCAATAGCACTGCTAACTAACCGTTCAGGCCCCATGTTCTGCATAATTAGGGTGCTAGTTTATGACCAGCACCAGTGACATTTGCAAAATGTAGCAAGATGCTGTGCGAGACTGGTGGCCTGGCACACAAGAGGAGCTGTAAATTACAGCTTCAAGGGAGTACATGTCAAAAACTGCACATCATTCTTTGTCAAGACACAAAGGGAAGAAGTGAGTGGAAGCAGGTCCCCCTTAAAGACATGGAAACTGTGAGGATGGGGAGACTTGGACTAGAATCATAGGCACTGGCTTATCCCAAAGAATATTTTCTTTTTTAATTTTATGTATAGATTACGTTGTTATTTTGATCACACAAATCAGCAGAAGAGAGGAGAGCTCGGCAGCCAGGCTTTTGCAAGGTAAATGCTGTGTGTTTAAATGGTTGGAGAAACGGGTTACCTTGCTCGCGTTAAGATGAAAAAACTGGTGTCATAGGTCATCTTGGAGCGCTGCGCACAGCAGGAGGGAAGTGCAACAGAAACATAAAAAGAAATAAAAGAGAGACTGTCTGTGGGGATAAGATTTCACTTCACTCTCTCTGAGGAGAATCATATGGCTAGGTTGAGACACCAAAGATCCTGCACTAAGACACAGGAATGAAAAAACTGAACACACCAGGTTGGGCAGGACTGTGCAGTACAAGCTCTCCTCTAGGATCAGGCAGCCTGTGAAAAGGACTGCCAGTACCACTTCTTCATGTATATATAGCTTTATCTTTTCTGGACACAGCTGCTGGGGGCAGGACTGCACATCTCCAGCTTTTCAGCGGGCATCGTGATTGGTACCAGCAGAGGCACCAGGAAAAGAGACAATGAGTCAACTCTACTGGACAAGGCAAAATGGAAGGGTCATACTGGGAGTCTGTCTGAGTTCAGCGGAAGGGGGAAGGCACATATGAAGCATGAGAATAGTGTGGGAGCCAGGGAGACCCTCCCCTGACTCCAGACCAGCATATGAGCAGGATGTGGAGTTCCTCTCCTTTCAAATTCATGAACCACATTTTCACTCACTCTCATGCCACACCAGTGCATGACCTGGGCTTGGCATTTCACAGCCTCTGATACAAAAAAGTCCACCCATGCTGCAGTTCTTGTTTTGGTGACAGTGCACAGTTGTTAGTTGGAAATAGAAAAAAAAATTTCACAGAGAAAAATTAAAACATTCCCAGGTCTTCCACCTCTGCTCTTCAGCATCTGAACTCGGAAGACTTCCAGCGGAAATGAGGGAGGCACTTTCCGATCAAGGGGGAAAAGCCTTAGCTTTCTTACTGGGAACATAAGCCACCAAAGCCTCACTGTACCTGCCAAGTAAAGCCATCCCACACCTAGCCCCGTGAGTCAAGCTGGTTTGGAATTTTTCAGTGAAATATTTTTTCATCAAAACCAAAATGGTTTACAGGAAAGGGTCGCTTTCGATTGATTTCATGACTTGAAAAAGAAATGTTGAAAAATGTTTTGTGTTTTCTCTTTGAAACAATTTTTCCTTCCTTTTAATTTATACTCTTTAAAAAAGGCAAAAAGGGACAAAGGTCAAAATCAAAAGTAAATATTTTAAATGATTGAAATGAAATGTTTCAATTGAACTGAAATGATTTTTTTTTCCAGTTTCTTAGGCTGCAAAATTTTTTGAGATTTCAGCTTTTTGTCCTGATTCAGGATTGGAACAATTTTCAAAATCTCAAAAATTTTAGGGGGAGAAGGATGGGAAAATTGTTTCCCAGCCAGTCATACCTATTTAGCCTGGGAGGGAGACAGAGGAAAATGAGACACAGCCCATCATTCTTACCCCCTCAGTACTGTCCCCATGATAAAAAGCCTGAGGATGACACAGCAAGGGTGGCCTAGTAATTCCCAGGTCTGAGGCGAAACCTAAAAATATGTTCAGTGCAATGGGGAGACCAGGCAGGGAGGAAGTATGGACTGACATCCATTTATTCTGAGCCAAACAGCAAAGAGCCGAAGGGGAGGGTGAAGAACAGAGTGTAAAATTAGTTTGCATTTAAATAACAGCTATGAGGCTGTGGGTGTGGGTTTGGATCATGTCCCCCCCTCTCCCCTCCCGGTTTATACAGCCCAGTGCTGCCTATGAACAAAGCATAAGAAGATTATGTTCAGTGAAGATGATCTCAGCTTTCTAGTGCTGTCACGGCCTCAAAAATACTACATTTCAGCTTTCTCTCAGGGAAAATTCAAACCCTTTCCCTTCCGTTCCAATGAACTGCTCCAGCTACTCCAGAGCCCTAGGGCGTGGAACCTTTCTGACACTATAATTACCTGGGCTCCTCAGATATCACTGCTGTCCAAGGCTATGAGAGGGTCGCAAGACTGTGATGGAGGGTGGTTTTTCCAAATGTCCAGGTCCTGTTTAGGACAGCTGCACTGGAGCACTCGCTGCACGCAGGGAACCAGGGCACCCCATGTGCTGTGCTGTCCCACTCTGAATACATTATCTCATCTGAGTGTTAAATTATGCAGAAAATATTTCAGCAGCTCAAATATTGAACAAGCGATAATGATGTTGTCACTTTTGGCGAAGTGTGTAAATATCAGTGCAGATGGATGGCGTTTGCAGAGATGATGAGAGAGATCGGAGAGGCCCCTTTTATCTCCACTGTGCAGTTCCACTGCCGGCAGGGGGGCTTTAGCAGCAAAAGGTTCACCGCTTTGGAGAGGCCACAGGACAGACACTTTCCTCCCCACACAGTTGGTACAGCCTTCCCTTTGCATGCAGGCTCATCTGCCTGTGCCTGAAGGATGAGCTAGAGCACAAAACAACTCCACCAGTCGGGACTGAGGGGCAAATTCAAACTTCCTGAAGCCAGCAGAGCAGCACCTGCTTATGCTGGGCTTGAATTTAGCTTTATGCCTTTAAAGAGCTTTGAGAGGGAGCGGTGTGGTGCGTTTGGAGTGTTTTGTGCATCTGCATATACACCCTGCATGTCAAACACTCAGGAATGTTCCACATGTATGAAGGCACTGTGCATATTGTGCTTTGTGCATGTGTCATGCTGTACTATCTGCTGCCTCTGATTAACATGCTGGTGGGAGAAGCTGAAAGGGAGAGGGATAGAGGGCTGAACTGCAGAAGAAGAGCTGAGGTTTGCATGGATAGGATGATTTGGCCCATATACCACAGGCTGTGAAGTAACTAGAGTTGCCAGGGTGGCCAATGACAAGTTCACCCTCAGGCTTGAGGAAGATTTAAAGCAGTCCACACAGTATCACATTCCATCTTACCCTCGTGGTGCGGAGGTGTTCAGTGGCATACCGTGGGTCTCCGGCAACAGGGGATCAAGCCTGCATTTGTGCCCCCCACCCAGGCCTCATGCACCGTCCCCCTCACACAGGGCAGGAGAGGTCGTCAGCTCCCACCAGACAGTGCCACCCCTCAGTGGCCCCAGAAAGGGGGTGGTCTGTATTTGTGGAGAGGGGGACACTGCCGCTTTCCTCCATCTGCTTGGGGGACTTTCTGTGTCCCCCCCACCACCACCACACACACAGTTATCCACTGCACAGCGCCCGTCTCTCTCAGACAGGGCAGCCTCATCCGCGGCCTGGGGAGGGAGTGTGCTGGGCCGGCCCATCATGATGCACATGGGATAGGGGTCGCTGGAGGTTCTGAGGGGCAGCTGCCGTCCAGCTGCCTCTCAGAGCCTCCAGTGACCCCTCCCCCTGTGTGTCATGAAGACATGGCCTGGCCCCCACCCCCTGCAGACCGGCATCCAGGGGCCTGCCCCCTAACCCCCAAGTCCCCTCCCTGTATGTCACCGGAGGTATTGGATCAACATTTCCCAGTATCTTTGCATTAGAGCTTGGCAGGGGGGCAGGGCAGCAGGAAATCCCAGCCCTCCTAGAGGTTAAGCAAATGCCAAAATTAAAAAAAACTTGCAGCAATAAAACCATTTATTCTAATGTAGTTTCTCCTCAAATTGACATATTACAAAGGTGAGAGAGACCTGGTTCGGGAAGTCAATTCCGGGACTCCACCATCAATAACTCAGAACTCGCCAGCGGCCTGACAAACCAGGGGTATGACACTCACAGGAGCCTTTCAAGGACAATATGCCACTTTGGACATTTTCAAGATTTCCCTCTTTTCCGCCAGTCAAGAAAGTTCTGCCCAGGCAGGTCCCAGAAAAGAATCTAGGTTTTAAAGTAGAACAGGACTTTTAAAATGTTCAAAACTCTTTTCTTCATGGGAAATAGGGTCTTATATTCAGCACCTTCCAGCCCAAAGCAGTTCAGGGGCCATGTACATGGCACAACTGGAACTGTAGTCCCTCTGGGATAGAGGGTGACAGCCAATCAGCACACAACACAATGGTGGGGAAGGGAAACATCGACCAACTCTTCTGAAAATGCCAGAGGGATCTTTAATGTCCTCTCCAGACAGATAGGACCCCCAGTTTTTAAGATCTTGTCTAAAAGATCAACACACAAGTCATTTAGCCTCTCTGTGCCTCAGTTCCCCATCTGTAAAACAGGGACAGTAGCACTTCCTTACCTCGCAGAGGTGTAGTGAAAATAAGTACATTAAAGATTGTGAAGCACTCAGATACCATACAAGCAACTACAATAGTTAATTCCTAAAAATCACTCTCTAGGCCTACTGCTAAGACCATCTCCTCCCTCTCTGCCACTAAAACCTGTTTCACTGCTGCCAGTAACCCTCTTCCTTGCCCTTGAATTCTTTGTATCCCTGTAACAGGACCTCTCTGGTACTCCCCTCAATCTTCTGTTATGCCTTTCCCAAACCCCTCCCTCATCACCATATTTTTATAGTGTCATGCATCCTGTGACACAGGCACAGGTGCGAGCTCATGCCAAAGCCCCTAGCCCTCACTGAACTCTGACAATTGCCTAGCTGGACACCAGTGAGGCTCCCCTATGTGTTAGAATTGTTAAAATAAGTATTAGGGTTGTAGAGATGTGTTTAGTGTTTGGACTTTAGGGAATGCTAGTGCGTTGCTGCATGCATTAACTTAATTTATAATATTTGTATCCCCTGCTATAAGGTAATATTTTAGTGCTTTGCTCTGCAGTTATAAAAGTGTTTGCTATGAAACTGGAAAACTCCGACTCAGGGAGAAGCATTATCAAGTATGAAATACTAGTTTACCACAAGAGGTGTCATCACCTGCCCAACAAAGGAAGGCCTTTAGACCCTAGGTGAACTATTGTGGAACATCAATGGACAAAAGACTTTGTTGGCTGTTTTCCCCACAGCTCTGAAGAGGGAACTTGCACAAATGCTCATCCTATCATGGTGTGACCTGGGGAAAGGGAATAAAAATCCTGTCATGAAGAAATTGTTATCCCTCATGCTGCTTGGACTTCAGGGAGAGGACAGAACTTCTAAGCATAAGCAAGGGATCCCTGCCTGGTTAACTTGGATTAGCCCTAAAGGACATAAATAGCTTGCACATTACAGCAGCTTCTATTATTTTTGGGACCTAAGACTGTAACTCTTTTTTGTGTGTGTATATTTACCTGCTTTAACTTTATAAATAACTATCTTATTTCTGTTTCCTAGTTAGTAAATGTTTAGTTTATTATAGGATTTACTATAATCGTTGTCTTTGGCGAGTGATCTAGGGTGCACTTCACCTGGGACAAGCAACTGGTCTTTTGGGACTGGGACTAACCTGAATATTGTTGTGATTTTTGGTGTAAGGGACCATCTACCACAAAGATAAGCTTGCCTGGGTGGCAAGATAGATGAGAGCATGCAAGGGGCCTGTCTATGACTACATGTTAAAGCTGCTATAATGCTTGAGGGATTCATACTTGATAGGTGAAATCTGAAAGTGTATCACACACAACCAGTGTGGGATTTGTGCCTTGCTTCTTAACACTCTGCCCTGAGGTTAGCACTCATGGCCATGAGCCACTCCAGACAGCTTGACACACCCATGCTACATTTCTGCGCAGTACCGTTCACTCAACGGAGCCAAGGAAGGTATTTCTTACGATGCTCACCCTGCTGTACCATCCTGCCAAGAAGGATGGTCCAGGGGTTGGGGTTTTAGCCTGGGATCTGGGAAACCTGGGGTGAATTCCATGCTCCACCACAGACTTCCTGCGTGACCTCAAGCAAGTCACTCCATGTTTGGCTATGCTATGAACTAGGGATGGTCATTCCTGTGCTCGTGCATACATACTCTTGTTAACTTGACGAGAACTAGCGTGGGTCTCAGTAGCAGTGTAAGTGTGGCGGCTTAGTTGTGCTGAGCGTATACCCACCAGTTCAGGTCGGTTTCTGCTCAGCCTTGCTGTTGCCAGCTCTCATGAGCTACCCCGAGTAAGTGTATACAAGTAAGGGAATGACACCCGTCGCTCATGGCGTAGACATAACTTTGCTCTCTTTGTGCTTCAATTCCCAATCTATAAAACGGGCATAACAGCACTACCTCACAGGAATGTTGTAAGGCTAACTACATTAAAGATTGTGAGGCGCTCCGATACCATGGTGATGAAGGCCGTATAAGTATGATAGATATATGGATGCCACAATGAGGCTTAGCTGGGAATGTGGCCCAGTGCCAAATTTAAAGGAGTTACACTTGTGGAATATGGATTTTTTTCCCAAATAGAGCAAAACCAGTATGAACCCATAAAACATCTATCCTTGTTCAGACATTACTCTGAGACCTCCCGTCCCTTCCCCACGGCCCACTCAATTTCTCTTCCTTCGCCCATCCCTCTCTCACGCTCCTCCACCTCCCTAACACAACCCAACAGCAGGAGGGAGCTCTCGTGTGCTTTGCCATCTGGGTTTCATTGAGCTTGTTCAACCCATGAGCGACTCGCTTCCATCTCTTCATCCCAGAAGCCGAAGTTCAGTCATCCCTAGTATTTGGCCAGCCAGGTTGAATCCTCCTGGCTCCCAGTCAAACGTTACATGAGCAAAATCAGCATCAGGGTCGGAAAACAGCAACAGAGCTTTTCCTAGTCTCTGAGCCTGACCCACTTGTTCTCCAGGCCTTTGATGTCCCAACAAATCATTCTTCATACAGACTGCTTTGAGCCTTGCAGATTCGTGTACTGAATTCTCTAGTCAAACAGAAGTAACCCATCAGGTCAGAATGGAAAGGTGTTTATTTGTTCTTTACATTGTGAAGGGCAAATGAAATCACACAACAGCTTTTATTGGGGGCTTCTCTTTTTAAAGGATTGAATATGCTGTAGCAAATGATGACTTCTAATCCGAGCACTGCTGCAGCTGCACAGTGGTTTAAGAGCCTTAGTGAGCACACTGAATCCCTCGGGCAGGTTTATTCACTCATAAGGAATTCCTTTCATTATTTAGTACAAATAAAGATATACCTTTCGTGAAAGGTTTCTGCATCTCTGGCTGCTCACATTCATATTTGATACATGAACTGAGCAGGGCCCCATCTTCATTCCACACCAGTGCAAGGGAAAGTCTCTTGTGAACCAATTGATTTTTCTTCAGAACATTGGGTTTCCAAACTGGATTGGAGCAATGGCCCATCAACTCCTGCATCCTGCCTCCAGACTTCATCTGCACCTGATACTTCAGAGGAAAGTGAAAAGAACTCACAGCATGCATGGCTAGTTTTGCAAAGCCGTGCACTGGGATGAGGGAAGAATAATTCCTTCCTGACCCCTGCACTGATCAGGTAACAACCTGAAGCATGAGATCTGATTACTCCCATTCTGAGGCACATTGTGATTTTGAAGTCACTGTCCAGGCTGAGTAGGGTCAGCATGGGTTGTAAGTAGCAGGAGCCCTGGAGGATTCTGACTAAATGAGTTAGGGTTCCATCTGGGACCCTAGGGGCTCCGCAGACTGGCAGTACCGATAGCATGCACTCCCACTCTGCCAGCTCAGCTCCCCAGCTGAAGAACCAAAGGGCCTGCCCTCACCGCCCCCCTCTCTGCTCCCTTTGGGAGTCATTCTCTTAATAACCCTACCCCTGTACCTACCTTTCCTGATCTGATTGTGGCTGGGCTCTGGGCAAGGGCAAAAAGGCCGTACTCTTTCCCCGCCCCAGTCCTTGAGCAGGCTGGACACAGACCACCTACAATGTTGTCATTCTGATAAAACTATGAGATGCATGTACAATCCAGCTACAATAGGTGACTCTCTGACCCAGGGAATTCCCAGGGCCAAATACACTCTATGCAAGGAGACACTTCTTTTCATTTCCCTGCCATCCACGTCATTGGCGGGCCCCATGGTCTCGTATTATGAGTCTGTACAAAAGAGGCACTGATCGGTTGCTGTCAGGCACTTCACAATCTTAGCACTTCAATCAAATCTCCTCTAATTCAGCTCCCTTCAAAGCTAAATAACCCTAGGTTGTCGGGGGTTGGGGTTTTTGTCCGCATTCTCTCCTCACGTATAAACCCTACCCACCAGATATCTTTCTGCCTCATTTTGGCTATGCTGGAAATACCAGGAGCGCAAATGTCGATGCTGTGTTTCAACAGCGAGGGCCAAGCCAGCATCTGCAAGTGCAGAATTAGCAATGGAAAACTATTTAAAAATAAACAAACAGTTCCCTCAACATTTTTTAAACCTGAAAAAAGTTCAGCTGGAACATGGGGTGGAGATACAGCGGCTTAGTGCCAGTGGGAAGGCTGCGGAAGCTGTAAGTTTATCCCTCACTGGTTCTCTCTCCTCCCTGGTTTGTAACCAACAATGCAAACTCCCATCTAATGCCACTAATGCTATTACACTGGAAAGCCCAAACCTGGCAAGCAAAAAGGCTGCATGTGGCAGCTGATCCTGGACAGCAACAAAAATATGAAGAAGAGCCTGTCTCATGGCTTTACGCACAAAATGGAATGTTAAATTAATTCCCTTCCTCATCCCGCCACCTGAACCCTCCACCCCCGCCCCGGTGCCTCCTCTCCTAACACTCCCCTCTGTTCCTGTTGAAACACTAATTGTTAATGTATTCTGGTTTTCCAGTTGCTGTGCTAACCCGAAGTTTGTGCTGCCTGATGTGTAAGCAGCTTGTCTCGGGGATATGGTTAAACCTGCCTTTGATCAGAGTTTAATCCTTCAAGGTGCTCAGGGGCTGTAGTTTAGTGTCTGTGTGAAAGCAATTAAAAGGATGGAAAAGAGGCAACTTCAGGCGGAGTTGGACTCTCATACCCTCCCCTTCTTCCTCCACTCTTCCATGGGAGGGGATGAGAGATGTTTATCACACCAGGTGGTAGTCGCATGCGAGAGGGGAATCACTCTGAGAGAGCAGGCCCGGCATTGATAAGTGCAGAGATTCTAACACAGGCCACCAGGAATCTAAGCCCCCTATCTCCAAAGTAGCCTGAGGAACTGTTTTTTTCTTCAGCTAAATATAAGCTCCTTGGGGAGATGTGAGCTTATCCACACACCCCCTCCTCCACACACACACACACACACACGAGCCTCCTTCACTAAGGACAAGCAGAGGTAGTCTTAGCAGATGGTAGCTAAAATCTCCAAGGAAAATCTTAAAAAAGATAAAGTAACCTGCAGTTCCCACACACGGCTAAATGGGTACCAGCTTGGCAAAGCACTGACTGTGAGGGCAAAGCCATCTGGAAGTATGGAAAAAGTGCAAACACCAAGCCAGGGAAGGCATTTTGGAAACTAAAAGGGAGGCAGAACTAGGAGTAACAGGATGAAGAAAGACAATTTAGTCTCAACCTCAGGGGAAACACATCTTATTAAAAGCATCTAGGCTGTGCAACAGTCTCCCTACTTCAGTGGTGGAGACCCCATTCACATTGAAAACTAAATTGAACAAAGTCCTGGCAAATATACTGTCCTTGCACTGGACTTCCTTCACCCAAAGGTGATCTAACAGTGTCCATCTCCACCAATTCACACAGAACACCGCTGGCGACATCTCACCCACTTGTCCCAAATACCTTTGGCCTCAGATTGCTATTGTTTGACCTTGGCTCTTGGAGTTTGCCACCTTACAATATAGTGCTTCAGTGTGGAGGACAGTCCTCTTCTTTGTCATTAGCTAGGTACTGTGAATGTGAATCAAGCTACTAATATTACTGAGAAGACACAACCACAGCTCCTTCTCTCTGTCCATCTAAGGTAGCTATAGAATGACAACCACTGGAATAGCAAGGTAGCATCTTGTCAGAATGCTGACGCAGTTTACCTATTCCTAGTTCCTTAATTCCAGGCTGAAGGTTGTTACTCATTCCTAGCTTGAATTTATAACACTGAGAACATTTGCCATACTAACATGATGAGGAATTATCTATTCCTACATTACACAAACAGGGGACAAATGTGGTCCAGTGACCAGTGGACTGAGCACAGGGCTGAGAGCCAGGACTCCTGAGATTCCATGTGTACCTCTGCCACATAATCACTTTGTGATCACAGATGGGACAGTTTAATCTCTGTGCCTCAGTTTCCCCATCTGTGAAATGGGATTAATGATACTTATCCACCTTTGTGAAATGCTTTTAGATGTAGATATATAAATAGCTATGCAAGTGCAAAGTATGATTTATATGATTTGCACATATTTGTAACACAAATATATTGTTTTAACTCCTCATATGTGCACAGACCTGCTCTGTAATTTGAAAGAGGAATTGGAATTTGAACCAGTAATACGTCACATAATAGCACTTTTGGGTCACTCCAACCAAAACATCTCTGAAATCCTTGGACAACTGTGGGCATAAAATGACACTCCACTCCTTGAGCTGATGCTAGATTTCAATGACAAATATTGCTCTGTGATATCACCCACATCCCCAGACCTTCACCCCAACTCACATGCTACACAAAAGGTCTGTAAGCAAAACGAGCAACAGGCATCTGAAAATGTCTGAGTAGCAAAATAACTGACCTATTCAAATGCCATTTGGGAGAAACAAGTTTTCAAAGAAATATGGAAAATACATTAAAAATGTTTTAAGGTCCTTTAAAATATATTTTAAACACTAAAACATTCACCTTTTCCCATACTTAAAAGATATGGGAAATACTGAAAATATATGGGTCATATATTATAATGAAATGGCTTCCAGTCTTGGTGCAATTCCAGAAGTTGGTCTGATCTCTAAAGCAGTTTATGGTGTGGATCCAGCATACAGGCTCTCCCTGGCTATTCCGTCCTCCCCTTGTACTTTGCTCCTGGGCCCAGAAACGTCCTGTAGCAAGACAGGAACCTTCTGCTTTCCTTTTCTGCTCTCCAGCCCTGCAGCATTACTGAAACTCCTGTGCTTTCTCCTCTCCCCTTGTGATCTGCAGCACTAAAGAAAGACACACACCCTCCCACAAACAGAGAACTACCTCTAGGTCATAAAATTCACATCCACTCAAAACACCTTCACAGAAAAGCAACTCAGATGCTTGGAAGAAAGTTAATTTAGGTACAAATAACAATCCCAACCTCCTTTCTATGCCCCTGGCTGAGCTAGAGAATTCCTCTGCCTGCTTCTCCCTTCTCAGGCTCTTTTTGGTTTGGTAAAATCTTGTACATAAAAAACCAGCCGGCTCGAAAAGAGCTACATGCTTATTAAGAGAGTTTTACTTTGGGGATGTGGGGTCGGAGGCAAATGCAGGGAGGAGGAAATGAGGCAAATAAATGTGTATTAATCCTTTAAACCTGAGAGTTCTAGCAACTGTATTAAAAAGTTGGCAGTGGCGCTGTCTAATCCCAAAGCACAAGTGCTGCATATTATCCTCCAGAATGTATTACCACACTTCACACCTCCCTAAAAGCTTTCCAGCATGTGTGCCAGTTTTATCAGCTAACTGGAGGACAGGGAGGGAAACTCATTCATTAATCTGCAACCTTACCCCATCCCTCCTCTGTGCCTTGAGTGAAGAGGTGACTAGGACACAACCTTCAGAGCGACTGTGCCTGTTAAATTATACCATCTCACATTTCTATAGTGCCCATCAGCCCTCAAGGTCCCAATGCACATCACCAACTATGGGTGGAAATTTCAGAGACATTCACTGGTGGCCTAGCTCTACTCCCACTTCACACCACTAAAGTGCAGCTACCTCTGGGGTGGCAGCTGGATAATAGTGCACAGCAACATTATGCAGACGTATAGACCAGGAACTGAAGTGGCATTCTGTGTCCAAATAAAACTGCTGGGGGAATTTAAAGAGGCAAGATGAAATTAACTAAATTGAGATTCAGCCAAACACCAGGGTTAACACTTCAAAACTTGGGGACAATGCCTGGGGACCTTTAATGATAGTGAGTGGCTAGGATCTCCACTGTATGTCTAATCAGAAAGATGATGCATCCAATAGCAAAGCAACCCCTAGTGACAAGGATACTTAGCTCAGTACTCAGATATGGGAATTGTTACAGGGGATCAGACCCAGCTACAGCTAGTCCAGTACACTGTCTCTGGCAGTGACCAGTATCAGATGCTTCAGAGGAAGGCATAAGAACACTGCAGCGGGCAGACATGGGGAAATCTGCCACATACATCTCATCCTCCTGATCTCTAAGAGCAAGAGACTAGCTTAACCCTTGAAGAATGAGCATCCCTGACTGAATCACCAACTCTTCTCTCTGTAGCATAGCAGCACACTGGGCAGCACACACCGCCGTCAGATCTATTGCTCTGGATCGACTGAGCGGTCTGTATAGACGCGCTCAGTCGATCCAGCAAGCGATGCAGGAAAACCACCTCGGTAAGTGGCGTAGTGCTGCGTCGAAGGGAATGCTGTTCCCTTTGATGCAGCGCACTGTGGACGGCGCGCAGAGGAGAAGCTGCAAAGTCGACAGGAGATACTCAAGTGATCTACATCACTTGTGTATCTCCCGTCGACTGCCGCTGAACTGCAAAGGTAAGTGTAGACTGGGCCAGGGTCATTGCTTGATGCCTGACAACAGCTGGGCGGGAAACAGTTTTCCCATCATGAGAAAACTGTCAAGACCTCAAAATGTGTTCCTGTGCAAAATCGAGACAAAAAGCTGAAATGTGGAAAATTTTCGTTAGACAAAAATCTGAAAATTGCTTCTGCTTAGTTGAAATGTTTCACAGCAATAATTTTCAAACATTTAGTTTTGATTTTGTTCACTTTTTTCCCTCCATTTTTGAAAAACTATAATAATAGTTAAACTCAAAAAGCTGCTTTGAATAGAAACATGGGAAATTTTCATTTTGAAAATGTCAAAGCAAAATATTTAGACAATTTGGAAACTTTTTCAAAACATTTTTCAAGTAAAAAATTGGTCAGACTGGTTCCTGCAAAAAAGTTTGGGGTCTGATAAATGGGTATTTTTCGATGAAAAAAAGAGTTCATCAAAAAAATTACCAGCCAGCATCAGTCCTGGTTCAGAGGGAAAAGGGCAACATCAAGTCATGTGAAACAAAATTTTATTTTTATACCTCTGTTAAAGGACTGAGTCAACCTAATTAATTTTGATGTCTGGTGACTCCAGGTTCCCTTTGTCTGTGGACGCATCCAGAAATGTAGCACTTGTTCATCTCTCCAAGGAACTGTATCTCTCTCTCACTCGGTGTCTGGCTCCAAAATAGTTTTGCATATTAAGGATTTCTTTTTTGTGTAGCATTAAAATGTACTAAATAAATTATTTTCCAACTCACAGCTTCCCTCGCATCCTGTTCTGGACAGGCTGATACACCGGATGGGCCAGGAAAAGAAATTAGATCATACACAATCTGTTACTCATTTCAGTCTCTCTTTTATTAAAGACACAGCCAAGACAAAACCAAACGGTGGGGAATGGATCTTCAGCAGGTGTAAACAGGCATAGCTCCACTGCATGTAGTGATTGGAACGAGCCAATTTACAGCTGCTGATGATCTGGCCTATATATGTAAAAAAATATAGGGGGAATTCATCCCCTCCCTGCCCTCATGCCAAGAAAGAAACAAAGGAGACACAGTTTACACTTCCCTTACTCAGATCCTGCAGCCCCCAGTGTAGATTACTACTTCCCTAACTTGCACCCTTGCAGCACTGGGTCCTATGGGCCAGTGGACAGATGCAGAATAACCAATGCATAGATGTACCCTGGCCACAACCCCTCTGGCCCTGATCCCCACCCTTCTCAAACTCTTCCCACCTTGTCCCAGAATACTGCACTAGTGGCATAAAGCTGGGAAAATGGCGCTGTGCCAAGTGCTTGGGTCTCCTGCACTAGGGCATATTCCTTGATAGTGGGGAGGAAGGGGGTTGTATCTGCCTTGCAAGAGCTTTGGGACAGCCCAGGGACCCACAGAGCAACAATACATATGGCCCAAGACATCTGTGTCCGTGTCACTACTAATAACATAGCCGATTAAAAAGCTAATGGGATTTTTAAATTTCGAATCGCCTTTTCACCATTTCTGTTTCTTTAGTCACTATGTGCCTTCACTAGGCTTGGAAGAGCAAAGCGAGACTGGTGGGTTTTCCTTACTGTGTCACATCCTGTTCTCAAGGACACCACTGTAAATAGAGAGGTTGCCCACTGAAGTCAGTACAGTGGCCCAGCTTCACACTGTGTAACTGGGATCAGAACCTGGCTCTTTGTCTAGATCGTTTCCCTGTCTGCTACTCATGCACTAGCATGATAGTGTTGTGTCTGGTGAGTTCATAGCACCACAGGAAAATGTGAAAATATTTCTCTGAACTTCACTCAGTCCTTATTTGGTCACAACTCCCTCTAAAGGAGCCAATCCTCAGATCCTAACAGCCAAAAGTGCCACTGGACTCAACTCTGAGAAGTGTGGAAACTTTGCCTGAGTAAAGAATGAGGGATGGAGGATGCAGGGCCCCTGGATAGATACATGAGTGCACAAGAGGGTGACCAGATAGCAAGTGTGAAAAATCAGGACAGAATGAGGGGTAATAAGCGCCTATATAAGAAAAAGCCTTAAATATCAGGACTGTCCCTATAAAATTGGGACATCTGGTCACCCTACTGCACAAGCAACATTTCTCCCATCCTTT